>JAPXFY010000028.1:50019684-50067184 GCA_030674185.1 Monoplex corrugatus
ATATCTGTATCTATGTCTATATATATATATATATATATATAAATACACATATACACATACAATATATATAATATACAATACACAAGCAAACAAAAACATAAACTAAAAACATCTAAAGACAGAACACATATACAAACATACTTGCAAAGGTGCAGTATCAGTTTCCAAACTAAGGTCTATGCGCTTGGAATAAATCGCATATCCACTGAAGCCACAAATATACCATACAAACAAACATAACCACAGAAAACAAGAAGTAAATCTGACTGAAACTTGTGGACTGACCCCTCTCCCAGTCTTCTGAAAAACCAACAACGATACTAACAAGAAAAAATCCAAAACAAGTGTGACTGCCCGTGTTCAAGCAAACAGGAACCAGAAAAAACACACACAAAAATAAGAATGCATATTTCATACACAAGACAACACAGGCACAAAGTTTCGGCCAGCTGGCCTTTGTCAAGCGTAAGATCACAAACAAACAAACAAACACCAGATACAAAAATTACAACGAAAAGACTGAAACTTCCCTGCTGCTCCATCCAGTGTGAGAAAAGGAAGCAGCAGGAAGTTTCAGTCTTTTTCTCCTAATTTTTGTACCCGGTGTTTGTTCGTTTGTGGTCTTACACTTGACAAAGGCCAGTTGGCCGGAAATTTGCGCCTGTCTTGTCTTGTTGTATTGAATGTGTGTTGTTATTCTTTTTTCATGTTTTAACAAGAAGAAAAAAAACGGGTGTAACCCTGCTCTGTACAAAGCATGCACATCCCATGGCTCTACTGACCTTGCACCGTGAAAACCTGATTGTCCACGGGGGGTGGGGTGAGTGAAACGTTAATCTGCGCGTCACTAACAGCGCCCTCCACGGGCAGATACACAGGTGGTCTCTGCACAGACAAGTCGAGTCAGCATGAATTATCATTATGACACAAGAAAACTGAAGATTGTTACTGTTGTTTGTTATTGTTGTTTAAAGCCCAGCCGTATCAGGGCTATAACTGCTTCAAAACATACAAAACTTCAACAGGAAAAAAAAATAAGAAAAGAAAATTAAGTACACATCTCAATGCATTCACGCACATCATCTAAGGCCATGCCCGCGGCGTTGACCACTCCGTCCAATTTATCGCACAAGGGATTTAAAAAGGACACCTGAATACAAATTTAAGCATACCTAAGGACACCAAAACATATCTAAAAGGGGTATAAATTACCTATAATTGCTTCCGCATATCTCACCTCCCTAGAGCCAAAAAATGTACTTAATACATGAACCCAATTATCAATCCTAAGAAAAAGTACATAAGACTTTATTGAACACATACAGATGAATGGACCTGCAAGGCAGAAAATGATAGGAAGAAATGACAGAAAGCAAAGGAGGAAGAAACAAACAAAAGATGACAGAAAGAGAATTCTAGACAGAATTTCAAGTGGGATCCTATTAGAAGAGCCCGTATCCGCACAGATACTTCACAAGATTCCATGGGTCAAGACAAGGATAATCAACTACAGCAGAATCAAAGTTCCAAGAGTCTGATTCACAAGTATATCACCACAGGTCTGAAGATCAACGGGTTCCCATTCAGGTCAATGATATCACAGGGTTCCACAGGTATGATGTCACTAGGGTTCCCACAGGTCATTGAAGTGTCACAGGTTCCCACAGGTCTGATGTCATAGGTTCCCACAGGTCTGATGTCACAGGATTCCCACAGGTATGATGTCATAGGGTTCCCACAGGTATGATATCACTAGGTTCCCACATGATCAGGGTCAGTATGATATCACAGGTTCCCACAGGTATGATATCACAGGGTTCCCACAGGTATGATAAGTCATTCAAGGGTTCCCACAGGTATGATATCACAGGGTTCCCACAGGTATGATATCACAGGGTTCCCACAGGTATGATATCACAGGGTTCCCACAGGTATGATATCACACAGTTCCCACAGGTCTGATCACAGGGTTCCCACAGGTATGACATCACAGGGTTCCCACAGGTACGAATATCATCACGAGGTTCCCACAGGTATGATATCACAGGATTCCCACAGGTATGACATCACAGGGTTCCCACAGGTATGATATCACAGGGTTCCCACAGTTCTGATGTCACAGGGTTCCCACAGGTATGATGTCACAGGGTTCCCACAGGTATGATATCACAGAGTTCCCACAGGTCTGATGTCACAGGTTCCCACAGGTATGATATCACAGGGTTCCCACAGGTATGATATCACAGGGTTCCCACAGGTATGATATCACAGGGTTCCCACAGGTCTGATGTCACAGGGTTCCCACAGGTATGATATCACAGGGTTCCCACAGGTATGATCACAGGGTTCCCACAGGTATGATATACACAGGATTCCCACAGGTATGATATCACAGGGTTCCCACAGGTATGATTCACAGGTTTCCACAGGTATGATATCACAGGGTTCCCACAGGTATGATATCACAGGGTTCCCACAGGTCTGATGTCACAGGTTTCCCACAGGTATGATGTCACAGGGTTCTGACAGGTCTGATGTCACAGTGGTTCCCACAGGATGATGTCACAGGGTTCCAACAGGATGATTCACAGGGTTCCACAGGATGACGTCACAGGGTTTCCAGGCTGATGTCACAGGGTTCCCACATGTCTGATGTTTTATGTAGCAGGTACAACAAAATTCTGACTATACACTTCAAGACCATACCGCACATTTCAAAGATGAAGGAAGACACAACAACAAACAACAGATTTCCAAGGAAAAGAAACACAAGCGGATCCCACTCTTTCTTTCTTCATTTTTATAAGTGAGAACGAAAAACAAAATAGAGATAAAAACAAAATATTAAAAAATACGGTATTTTTCAATATTTTTTTACCCTCAAGATCCAGCAGTCACATTTTGTTTTACCAAAAAAGAGATAGTTACCTCTACTCCAACGTCTGATCTCAGGGCTTGCTGACTTAACCAAGAAGGATCGGCCAGTTGCTGTGGTGTTCCATTCTTATCCTGCTGCTGTTGGTGATGTTGTGGTTGGTCCTGCTGCTGCTGCTGCTGCTGTGATGGTGGTGAAAGGATGGATGCTGATGAATCCAATCGTTCATGTGATGATGTTTGGTGTGCACTTGTGATGATTACGTCGTTGCCGTCATCCATATGTCTGCAGAAAGAAAAAAAACAACACTATGTTTTCTGTCAGTTATCTTAGAAGGTAATCAGAACATGACAAAAGTGAATAGAAATAAGTGTGTAATTTATTCAGATAATATAGATCAAGACAAAAACAAAACAAAGTCACAAATACGAAACAAAACTTCTCAGGAAGCAAATAATGACTCTTGATTTGTTTTCAACCCTATCCCCACCCTTTTAATCTTTCACCCCAAACATACGCTGGAGCGTAGGTCATGCGCACATCGCTTCAGCCCGAGCATGAGGCCGAGCGTACCTGACCTTTCAGAATTTTTGTAGGAAAGGGTCATGGTTGGATGTGAAACTAAACATGCTGGCTCCCTCGTATAACATATCAAGAGTACATTGTACCCTTCCTGAGTGCTAGCGACCTTTGTTCGTCGGTTGAGGCGAGGTCAAAGCGAGTGAATCGGTGCTCGAGTTCACCGCATGGTCGCGTGGGGTCAACATGGCGTCGAGTCAAACACCGGCTAGCTCGTGCACGGCGAATAAATGCAGGACTCCCAAACTTGATATACACACTAACCAATCATAAATACACAAAATAAAAGTATTTTGGAGTGTATCAAACAAAAATTGTGAATTTTTTGTTCTTTGAGTATTATGATACCCCTTTGCGTGATCTTTTCAAAAACTCATATTTTTGAAAAAAAATTGAATAATTTCATTATTTCACAAACACTTTCAAACTTGCACACAAGTTAGTTTATTCTAATGACAACATCTCCACTAAATTTCATTCCTCTATCTTTACAAGTTTTTTTTTTACAGATTTATTAGTAACATATACAAATTGTCCAGGGGGAGAGGTTGTGAGAATGAGCACTCAGCCAGGTTGGAGTGAGTTAAGTTTTGAAATGGTTTCATTAGCTCCAATTGTTACAGCACTATAATGGTCACACATTGTATCACAGAATTTCACAGAAACGTTTTCCAGAATCTTCTCTGAACATGTGCATAGTCCAAAGTATTCTCCACTAGCTGTAAAACAATATAAATGATTAATTACTGCTATAATTACTGACCTGTACAATGATCCAGATCCATAGCCTTGAAGTCCGCTGTCTTGCATCACTGTCAAACAAACATTTCGTTAATTTTTCTGTCTATCTACATACAGTGCAGAACACATATCTCATTAATTTTTCTGTCTATCTACATACACTACAGAACACACATTTCATTAATTTTTCTGTCTATCTACATACACTGCAGAACACATATCTCATTAATTTTTCTGTCTATCTACATACACTACAGAACACACATTTCATTAATTTTTCTGTCTATCTACATACACTGCAGAACACACATTTCATTAATTTTTCTGTCTATCTACATACACTACAGAACACATATCTCATTAATTTTTCTGTCTATCTACATACACTGCAGAACACACATTTCATTAATTTTTCTGTCTATCTACATACACTACAGAACACACATTTCATTAATTTTTCTGTCTATCTACATACACTACAGAACACACATTTCATGACTGTTTTCATCTCAAACAGGTTCAATTTATTTGACATTTATTTATTACATGTCATGCTTAAAATGTTTACATTTAGGTAGATAATAATTCATCAACAGTATCTTAAAAAAAAGGAAAAGTAAAACCAAAATACATGCTTTTCAACACAATTTGTCCAAAGCCAAACACGCACTCCATGAAATATTTAATTCTGTTAAAACCATGACAACAGACTTTACTTATCATTCAGAATCTGCTCAAAGAATAAAATAAACTGAAGCCCTATACAAACGCAACAACGACGAACATAACGACGAACGTAACTTTCATTTTGTACGGTTATAATCCTATGGATTGATGCTGACCCAAAAAGTAAAATATGAATCTTCACAAACAAAAACTGTAAAATCATATCACAGATTTGACAAATCTTTCCAATCAACAGTAACTAAAAACATGATACAGTGTCAGTTCATTTAAGACACAGCCTCCAAATACTTGTATCATTTCATACATGCTAGATCACATTAGTTTTATGGTGAATATGATTATTGAAAACGGCCGATGCCATAAAACTTAGTATAAAGTCTGTCTGTGCTAAGTACCAAAGATAGCAGAAAAATTTTGTCACCTGTCTTTTAGTATTTTTATTTCATCTTATTTTTTCTGTATACATAAATTCATAATCATATATTTCATCTTATAGCATCCTACCTCCAAATGTGCATAAGACAAGTCTGTCGCTGTTTCCTGGTGCTAATCTACAGTTATAAACAACAAAACATCCAATAATATGATGATCACCATGTTATACCCTTCCTGACTTCTCTAAGGTACCAGTGGCCTCCATCAAGCAACCATTATCCCTTGATACTCAGAGCTTCCTCTATTGTACGTACTGTATAAGCTATGCCTGTCGTATGTCTTAAATATCTGCTCACACCACACATAACAGAAAATAACAACCTCCCCTACCCCTCCCCCCCAAAACAACAACAACAAACAAACCAACACATAGACACATACTGAGACATTTTGTTTGTCTTTAGAGTATCAAGCTATTTTTCACATTTTCAATGCAAAGTGCTACAGGAAAACAGGACAAATGAGGACAACAGCCATTATGTTGTCATGGATGATGACATGTAAAACATTACCTGTTAAACACTAGAGCCACTGTACAGAAAAATACTATACTGTCTACACACATGTCTGATTTTGTTTATGAAAGATCAAATGATGATGTAAGGAACAAATGGTTCAAATTCATTATGTACCTATTCTAAAAATTTGTCCTTTTTTAAATCTTAATTTTAATTCAATACACAGACGCACACCCTACCACCTTCACAAACACACACGCACGCACGCACACGCACACACACACACACACACACACACACACACACACACACACACACACACACACACACACACACTCTCACATACATACACACACACGCTCTCTCTCTCTCTCACCTGTAACAGGTATTCAATTATCAACAAGCTAGCCCTAAAAACCATCACAAACAGAAATGTCTTTTCTTTCTCAGTGGCACCCTAACCAGGCCTGACATTAGGTCCAGCCTGAACTCTTTGCAAACCTGGCAATTAGTGGTGAATTTACCGCAGTGACATATCATTTTTGAGTACTTTATCAAAACTATAAAAAAAAAAAAGTACCCAACTCACAAAAAAGAAACAACTCCATGATACCAAAGAAATGTTGCTGTCAGCAAAAATAAGCAGTTTGATAAGCTACCATTCCCCCAACCATGAACACACCTGATTTATATCATATCAAACATTTCATATACAGTACCATACTAAACAGGATACCCATAATACTTTATCTATAAAAAAAACAAACAAAAAAAAACATGGTAGTTATAATTTATTTAGAGACACAATTAAGCTATGTAATTCCTGATCGTGAATATCACTGCCAAAATGGCATGTCAGTTTAGGTTTACAGGTTCAGAAAGGACATATTTCTATAGCTTAATTCTGCAAATCTAATCATCATCATCATTATCAGGTGCCCTGCCGCATGGCGTTGGTGATCATGGACTTCCAACCATCTCTATCTCTCGTTTCCCCCAGCATCTCCCCCACCCTCCTCATCCCCAGCCACTCTGCAAGTCCGTCCAGCATTCTCTTCCTGGGTCTACCTGGTGCTCTCTTTCCCTCCAACTTTCCTGTTGTGACCAGGTGCTCCAAACCCCCCTTCCTCATAAAATGGCCTATAAATGTTGCTTGTCTTTTCCTAATCTTCCTTATGAGTGATCTCCTTGTGGCAAATCGAATGCCTTGCAGAATCTGTCACTTTTCAATGGCACAGCTTATCAAGCCTCTATCACAGAGTCCTCTTTGTGAAACAGAATTCATTCTTGAACAGAGCTTGTGCAAAAGAATGTCCTTAATCTACCCAGGAACACTGACATTTACACCATGTTTACTGTGTAAAACTTGGTGTTGTACATGTCACTGATCCACATAATGTCACTGAAAGGTTCTGTCACAGTTGAAGCCTCACATTGTTAAAAATGGATATTACAAGACAAACATCTTTCTTTATAATTATAAGAACCAGAAAAAAACGAAAAAAGAATAAGAACGCATATCTAATACAACCAGATAAGACAGGTGTAAATTTTCAGCCAACTGGCCTTTGTCAAGCGTACAATCACAAACAAACAAACAAACACCAGATACAAAAATTAGGAGAAAAAGACTGAAACTTCCCTGTCTTGTCTGGTTGTATTAAAGACGCGTTCTTATTCTTTTTTCATGTTTTTTCTGGTTCCTGTTTGCTTGAACGCCGGCAGTCATGCTTGTTTTGAATTTTTATAATCATAACTTCAATAAAAGTCCACTCCACGTAAGGTGTGACACAGCCATTTCAAAATACCATGAAAACTTCATGCCAAGTCTTACAAATATGTATCATTACATAAACACCAGTGTCAATCAATCCACACAAAAAAAATCAATCATCAAACTGAAATATTGCACACCAGACACTGGTGAATGGACTTAGCCAAGAGACTAACGGACAAGAGGGAATGGACAAGCAAAACTAAATGTGCTGTGGAAAAACAAAACAAAACAAAACAAACAAAAAAGTAGCCGAAATGAAAACCCACACAAAATGATCGCTTCTAATTCTACATAACTTCATAAATTTTAACCAAACAGGACTGCCCAGGCAAGAAACAAATACTACAGCTCTGACTAAACACAATGACCAGGGCACAATACTATGGAGAAATGGTCAAGCCATCCTGACAATTTTCCTTTTTTATGCACAAATCATTACAGAAAATCCAGATTCTGTACTTCTCAAGGTCACTGTAATTTGAAAAAGCTTCTGCTAAAATGAAATCTGACTTGCATCAAGGGCAACAGTAGACTGTCACAACAATGAAATCATATTTCAAATATTATCAAAAATCCCCACAAAAGTACTGTTCACACACCTTCCTCACAAAGGGCTCAATTCAAGCTTTTTCCGTTTGTTTGTTCTGAAATATATAACCTAGACCTCAAGCCTCTATTTCCAAACTTATGCTTTCGCAACTCCTCAACGATCCAAGGCTTCGGCCAAAATCTGGTAAAAATCTACCCATAAAAGGTGAGAAAATCTTATCCATACTTTTCTGTTATAGACAAACACACACACACCTCTTTCCAGTAGATATGAAATATAAATATACATCCTTCTCTTTGCAAAAAAAAAGGCAGACTGAAAAAATGAAATACATATCTTTCTCTTTGCAAAAAAAAAGAAAAAGAAAAAGGCAGACTGAAAAACAAAAACAAAATAATATAGTGGTAGCAGTGGAAGAAATAAACCAAACAAATCATCATGTGCTAAGAACGGGGATTCTTGTGCTAGAAACAAACAAGAAAACCCTACACAATTCTTGACCTGTCTGCCCAGAAGTAAAAGCAAAGAAGTGTGGATTACTTGTGTTCATTAGAAATAAAGAGATATAGAACAGGAGCTGACTACAAGGCTCACGACCTAACTCATGGCTTAAAAAATGTGCTTAACAGTGTTTCTGGCCTGCCCTGGGCTGTTCATGGTCTGGGAAGGTAAAGCAGAACAGCCCACCCTCTTAATCTGGTAAAGCAGAACAGCCCACCCTCTTAATCTGGTAAAGCAGAACAGCCTACCCTCTTAATCTGGTAAAGCAGGACAACCCACCCTCTTAATCTGGCAAACCAGAACAGCCCACCCTCTTAATCTGGCAAACCAGAACAGCCCACCCTCTTAATCTGGGAAATCAGCAGAACAGCCCACCCTTCTTAATCTGCTAAAGCAGAACAGCCCACCATCTTAATCTGGTAAAGCAGAACAGCCCACCCTCTTAATCTGCTGAAGCAGAACAGCCCACCCTCTTAATCTGGTAAAGCAGAACAGCCCACCCTCTTAATCTGGTAAAGAAGAACTACCCACCCTCTTAATCTGGTAAAGCAGAACAGCCCACCCTCTTAATCTGGTAAAGCAGAACAGCCCACCCTCTTAATATGGTAAAGCAGAACAGCCCACCCTCTTAATCTGGTAAAGCAAAACAGCCCACCCTCTTAATCTGGTAAAGCAGAACAGCCCACCCTCTTAATCTGGTAAGCAGAACATCCTAACCTTGTAATCTGGTAAAGCAGAACAGCCCACCCTCTTAATCGGGTAAACCAGAACAGCCCACCCTCTTAATCTGGCAAAGCAGAACAGCCCACCCTCTTAATCTGGCAAAGCAGAACAGCCCACCCTCTTAATCTGCTGAAGCAGAACAGCCCACCCTTTTAATCAGGCAAACAGAACTGCCCACCCTCTTAATCTGGTAAAGCAGAACAGCCCACCCTCTTAATCTGGTAAAGCAGAACAGCCCACCCTCTTAATCTGGTAAAGCAGAACAGCCCACCCTCTTAATCTGGCAAAGCAGAACAGCCCACCCTCTTAATCTGGTAAACCAGAACAGCCCACCATCTTAATCTGGCAAACCAGAACAGCCCACCATCTTAATCTGGTAAACCAGAACAGCCACCCTCTTAATCTGGCAAACCAGAACAGCCCACCCTCTTAATCTGGTAAAGCAGAACAGCCCACCCTCTTAATCTGGTAAAGCAGAACAGCCCACCCTCTTAATCTGCTGAAGCAGAACAGCCCACCCTTTTAATCAGGCAAACCAGAACAGCCCACCCTCTTAATCTGGTAAACCAGAACAGCCTACCCTCTTAATCTGGCAAACCAGGACAGCCCACCCTCTTAATCTGGCAAACCAGGACAACCCACCCTCTTAATATGGTAAACCAGAACAGCCCATCCTCCTAACCTTTTGACCCTTTGACTCCCACACCCTGACCACCAGCATGCTGCATTGTCAACCATGCTAACAAAGCTAAAACTTAACCCTTTGATTCCCTCACACTATCCACCAGCTTCTTGCAGGAAGCTGGTGGAAAGGGTGAGGGAATCAAAGGGTTGTGTTTTTGAAGTTGGTGGATAGGGTGTGGGAGTCAAAGGGTTAAAAAGAAGTGTGGTCCCTACCAACCAAATCCTCAATGACCTCATATCTATGGAACATTTTCAATAACAGATCGTGAACAGCAAGGTATCTGTGTTGAAGGAGGGAGGAATCTGACATTCATGGTGTGTGGAGTTTTGTCCAGAGGGATTCATTGCACTCAGAGAATTCCACATGTGCTCCAACCCAAACTGCCAGATATTATTTGGTGGATTCTTGGAGCATGCACGAAACACCGGAATGACTGAAACGTTAAGATGGGCAGAGAACAGGCTGTTTCTAATAATAAGGGCTGTGGTTAAACTCAAGAGAACAGATCTCGAGTCATGGCTGTACCCAGCCCATGTAATGCGAAAGAAAGAAAAAAAAAGATTTATTCCACTGTTAAATCAACAACCCTTGTCTTGTGAGCATGATGCTCTAACCTGCTGAGCTAATGGGAGAATAGTACATAAAAAAACGGTCAAGATACCTTTAACAATTTTCAAACTGTTTAATCTCTGTCAGTTATTCAAATGTTCCCCCTATCAGTCTTTCACTAGTTTCAGCAACTAAAATTCTATTGAACCCGTTCTGGTTATTCAATTTCGAACGTTCCATAAGTTACTTACACTTACAGCCAACTATTATTCTATTTTCAATATGTTTTAGACACAATAACATATTTTAACTCTTTGACTCCCGCACTCTATCCACCAACCGCAAAAACCTAACCCTTTGATTCCCTCACCCTATCCACCAGCTTCCTACAGGAAGCTGGTGGATAGGGTGAGGGAATCAAAGGGTTAGGTTTTTGCTTCGCTGGCATGGCTGGCAATGCAGGATGCTGGTGGACAGGGTGCTGGAGTCAAAGGAGTTAAACTGAACTGAATATTCTATTTGTTATTTCATCTTCCTCTCTTCTCTTGTGGACAGACAGCGACATCCCTACTCAACCTGCAGTGTACGTGGAAGGTGAGTGCTAAAAATGTACCAGTAATCTAGAACAGGGGGCAAGTACCTCATCGTTGTTACCGTATCCTCTATTAAAGTAGGCATGATAGGCTGGAAGAGAGTCACAATGGCATGAGGATGAGCATGAAAACACACACACACAATGTTTCATGACATGTACACAATGCTTCATGACATACACAATGTTTCATGACACAGTACAATGCTTCATGACACATTACAATGCTTCATGACACAGTACAATGCTTCATGACATGTACATAATGTTTCATGACTACACAATGCTCATGACATACACAATGCTTCATGACATTACACAATGCTTCATGACAACATATGTTTCATGACACACACCATGATTCAGGAACATAATGCCTTATGATACAACAATGCTTCATCTCACACACACACACCACACACACAAGCTTCATGAACAATCATGCTTCATCACACACACACACACACACACACACACACACACACACACACACACACCACACACACACACTGTTCATGACACGTTTCATGACACAAACATAATGCTTCTGACACACACACAATGCTTTATCACACACACACACACACACACATACACACACACACACACACACCACACAAACACACACACACACACAAGAGCTTCAGACACACCACACACAATGTTTCATGAAAATGCACACAATGCTTCAAGACATATACACACAATGTTTCATGACACACACACAATGCTTCATGACACACACTCAATGCTTCATCTCACACACACCACACACACACACACACACACACACACACACAACACACAGAGCTTCATGACACATGCACACAATGGTGCATGATAGATGACATGAATTTTAAAAAAAAAACATAAAAAAACAATCTCTCAACTGCAAGACGGATTGTTTGCACTATACAAATAATATGTTATCAACTTATAGGTTCTGATTAAGCTCCTAATTAAATGCTTATGTCAGACACAACCTGTTGACCCTGGCAGGTGAAAGATTCTTTTCACTGTTGTTTTAGACGGCAAGAGCAGGAAAGAATCTTCACATGAACATGAATTTCACAGAATACAAGTGCTACATAACTTTAAGAACTTGCCATACTTGATTTTAAACCAACAACAGAGTGTCAAAGTTACATGTCAGAGTCAGCACAATACTGTGACTGTTGCTTTTTGTGTAATTTTTTTTTTATTCAAGTTGCAAAATGTGAAAATACGATAAATACGGTGATAGTAAATGAAAATGCAAGATGGAATTTCCTACTGTTGATACTACTCTCTACCCTAGATGTTTGTGTGTGTCTGCATCTTATCTTGCAAAGAAAAAATCTGAATTTATGCTTGACAAATTTAACCCTTTAACTCCCTCAGCACATCCACAGCATCCTGCATCATCAACCATGCTAGCAAAAGCAAAAACTTAACCCTTTGACATCCTCACCTATCCACCAGCTTCTTGCAGAAAGCTGGTGGACAGGGTGAGTGAATCAATGGGTTGTTTCTGCAGTTGGTGGATAGAGTGGGGGAGTCAAAGGTTTAAGCAATAATTATTTCAAGTCATAAGTGATCCAGCATTGCGAAAATCTGGCTACAGGCACAGCCAGCCATTCAATTACTATGATTGAAAATAGCTGGACAAGGTCTAAACTGGGTCAGTTAAGATTCTCTCATATTTTCAGTCTTTAACATCTAATCTTCAATTTCTCAAACTTTTGTCGTATCTCTTTACTAAAAGCACCTTAAAAAGCAATTTTTTCATTGCAAATTTTTTTTTCCCCAAAATGTTATGAGTTTGTTACTTCTCTTGTCAAAGATACATGTATTTACAAAGTTGACACACATCCAACAAGAAAACTATAATATTCAACTGTTTTTTTGCATACTAATAGATGCACTCTGAAATTTTAAGATGAGTTAAAATATTGAAAATGAAAATTTTGCACTTTAGCATCCTCTTCATATGAAGGACCATACACTGATTACACATGACATACTATTGGAGGTTTATAAAGGAAACTTAATAATGTGCACACATACTCTACAGCTTGCCTAAAGTTGCCAATCTTGATTTTCCAATAGTTCAGCTGGAGCAAGTTAGAGTCACAGGGCAACAACAGACTATTTGGGGTTTCAACACTCTGTCTGTTCAGTGGACTCCAGTCATAAGGCAACAACAGACTATTTGGGGTTTCAACACCCTGTCTGTTCAGCAGACTCCAGTCATAAGGCAACAACAGACTATTTGGGGTTTCAACACCCTGTCTGTTCAGTGGACTCCAGTCATAAGGCAACAACAGACTATTTGGGGTTTCAACACCCTGTCTGTTCAGTAGACTCCAGTCATAAGGCAACAACAGACTATTTGGGGTTTCAACACCCTGTCTGTTCAGTAGACTCCAGTCATAAGGCAACAACAGACTATTTGGGGTTTCAACACCCTGTCTGTTCAGTAGACTCCAGTCATAAGGCAACAACAGACTAATTTGGGGTTTCAACACCCTGTCTGTTCAGTGGACTCCAGTCATAAGGCACAACAGACTATTTGGGGTTTCAAACACCCTGTCTGTTCAGTGGACTCCAGTCATAAGGCAACAACAGACTATTTGGGGTTTCAACACCCTGTCTGTTCAGTAGACTCCAGTCATAAGGCAACAACAGACTATTTGGGGTTTCAACACCCTGTCTGTTCAGTGGACTCCAGTCATAAGGCAACAACAGACTATTTGGGGTTTCAACACCCTGTCTGTTCAGTGGACTCCAGTCATAAGGCAACAACAGACTATTTGGGGTTTCAACACCCTGTCTGTTCAGTAGACTCCAGTCATAAGGCAACAACAGACTATTTGGGGTTTCAACACCCTGTCTGTTCAGTGGACTCCAGTCATAAGGCAACAACAGACTATTTGGGGTTTCAACACCCTGTCTGTTCAGTGGACTCCAGTCATAAGGCAACAACAGACTATTTGGGGTTTCAACACTCTCTGTCTGTTCAGTAGACTCCAGCCATTGTGGTCAGTCATGCATCTCTAGTCTCCTTCAAAATTTCCCAGTTGTTACAGAAAACATTGTGAGTTTTGACAGACTCTCTCCTGACACCTTCTTTTTTGTTGTTGTCTCTCTTCAATGTGTTAGTAACTGTAGGCAAGTTCAAACCACAGTCAATTTTGAGAGAAACTCCCAGTGCAACATGCCTCTTTATAAATATGGAAAAAAGATTTGTAAAAAACCCCCAGTAATAATGATACTGATTATTTTCTTTTCTGCTTGGATGGAGATTTTCAAGTTGACACAACACTGCTACATGGTTACCCGTGTACTGCGTTTTCATTATCAAAATGCCTGCTCAAACAGTAATTGATAACACATGTAACACAATTGAAAAATCATCATTTCGGTTTTTTTCAACAATCACAACGAATATGCCTGCAGGTGTGTGAACCCGTTATCTGTGTGTATGTGTAAAGTCTTGCTTTCTTCATCAATGTGATTTTGCTCTCCTGTATTCTTGTGACTAGTGGCTCCTAATACTTTTTTACATTTGTTCTCTTGTCCGCTGTTGTGTGTTAACTTCGATACAGTGAAATGCAATAAATACACTTTTTACATGGACCATTTGCACAATATAAAAGATATCAACATTATCACTGCTTGCTTTGCATGCTAACTCAGAAACCTGGCCTGTTTACACATTATAAAAGAGATTATCATTATTACTGTCTGCATTGTAGCTAACTCAGAAAGCTCCACGTGTCTGGAATGAACAGCCCTATCATGAACAACATGACTTACTGGCTGGCATAACACCACAATGTTATTTTACAGAACGTGAAAACAGTACTCACAGTATCTGGTTCTGGTCTGTCGTCGGGACTGACAGTAGCGGCACAAGACGATAACAATGATGATGATCATGATGGCCACCCCTGTGAGGGTACCCGCCACGATAACAGGAAGCTGGTGTGAGCCGCTGGAGGTCTCGTTGGATACCGTTGTCATCTCTTTTACGTCGAAGTCGGTCTCAGCTTCAGACTGGCCTTGTGGCATCATGGTGGGAGCTGGCAGCGAGGCTGTGGACAAAATTAAAACAGAACACATCTCATCTCTGAAGTTCAACAGTACAATCCTTTCTGCTTCACTGCTGACCTGTGCTATTGGTAAGCCTTGCTTCTCTACACTGCTTTGATAGGCTGTCTGAATATACTACTGGTCATAAAATCTGGATGGCTTTACTGACATTTCAATGTTTTAGTAACTACTCTCTTGTTTTTCAATATCTTTTTGCAATCTATGATTGTGTTGGCCCATACTGCCTGCTTGAACAAAAGATCATGCAATGGTCATGGGACTCTGATTCTTCTGTTTCTTTCAACATTTAACTAAGTCAACATGACAGCCAACATTCAAGCAAATAGGAATTAAAAATGTTATAAGAACACATACTGAATATAACAGACAAGACAAGACAGATGCCAGTTTTTGACCAACCGGCCTTTATCAAGCTTTTATATACAAAAAACAACAAAGAATGAATGCACAAAATGTGACGGAAAAAAACAGTGCTCAAGGAGGATTTGATAGAAAACATGACATCATATGAAAACCATGTAATACGGGAACAATGTAATACAAACATGATGTAATACAAGCAGAATGCAGTCATTTAACTCACACGGTACTGACAGTTTTCTCCCCTACTTTTCCCCACATCCTGAGCATTTGTATGGGTTAGTAATAAAATCACAAAAACCAGTCGCCGTGGTGTAGTGGTTAATGCAACGGACTACCGACTGAAAGGCTGTGGATTCAAATCCCCATCAGTCCCTTCAAAAATATATCATTGTGGGGTTTTTCAGCTCTAACTGGCTCCTACCCAGAGTTGGGCGTGTTATGGGCTCACTCGGAAGACTGGGACCACACAGTCGAGTCTCATCCACTTCATGGATGCGTCACTGACAGTGTTGCTCAAATCTTCTGACCAGCAACGCAGTTGTCTGTATCTCTCAGGCCTAGTTGACGCCAGGATATACTATGATAGTAAGCATAGAATACAACCCGTTGTCTCAATCCTAGATGGAACTCCATAACATCATGATTATCATCCTCATCGACATCATCCTCATCGCATTGTAAAAACTGTGCCAGCTTCTGCAGCCATTAAGGTAGCACAGGAAATAGGACAGAAAAAAAAGGTGAGTACAAAGGTAAACTCCCTGTGTGCAATGATCCTAAAAAAATATATATATATAAATAAATAAATTAAAAAAACAAGAACTGAAGAAGAATATGCTACCATAACATCTGGATGGTTTTACTGACACTGCAATGTTTTAGTTACTATTGTCTTGTTTTTCAATGATGATCTTTTAGCACTGGATGATTGTGTTGGCCCATACTGCTTGCTTACACAAAAGGTCAGGCAATGGTCATGAGACTCTATATCTTCTGTTTCTTTCAACATATAACTTTCTAAGTCAACATGAAAGCCAGCATTCAAGCAAACAGGAATTAGAAATACACAAAAATATTGTACAAACACGTATTGAACATAATAATAATAATAATAACTATAATAATAATAATAATAATAAAGTACATTTTAGGACGCTTGTTCCCTTGGTGAGCTCCAAGCGCCATTACAATTTCTTAAGAAGGCAAGAATATTTACACACTCATCCACAAAACTGCTCATCCGCACGCAAGTGTATATATACACTTATCACCATAAAAGTATACATATAATATAGATTAAAAGGCTTCAGCACTTAAAACCTATGGCATCGGTTACACCTCATCACTTAAAACCTACGGCGTCCGTTTCACCTGGTGTTAACTTATACATCAGTCAGATGGAGTTTGAACAGGTGAGTCTTAAGCCCAGCCTTAAAGGCTGACAATGTGGGGGCCTTTCTAAGTGACTGGGGGAGTGCGTTATAAATTGAAGGACCAACAAATCAACAAATAACAGACAAGACAAGAAAGATGCCAATTTTTGACCAACCGGCCTTTATCAAGCTTATACAAAGAACAACAAAGAATGAATGCATAAAAAGTGATGGAAAAAAACAGTGCTCAAAGAGGATTTGATAGAAAACATGACATCATATGAAAACCATGTAATACGAGAACAATGTAATACAAACATGATGTAATACAAGCAGACTACAGTCATTTAACTCATTCGGTATTGACAGTTTTCTCCCCTTCTTTTCCCCACATCCTGAGCATTTGTATGGGTTATTAATAAAATCACAAAAAATCAGTCATTCAAAGTTAGGTAATAACATTTTTAGAACTGATCAAAAACACCTTGGACTAGTTTGTGACACAGTGCGTAATTTTATTACTGAAAACCTGATGTTCTGGGCTTAGGCAAAAAATATCCATATTTTCCGTTCTGAAATAAAGCACACCTACTTTTTCTTACTGAAGCCAAAAAACCACATTAAGCTGGAAACGTCTTTATAAACACAAAATAACGCCCCCCCCCCCCCCCCCCCCCCCCCCAAAAAAAGTGTCTGAACCTCAATTTGGATACTGTACACACAAAAAACATGATAAACTGAAGTCAGTTCTGTTATAGGGGAGAGAGATGTTAGAGACCTCAACTTTTCTTCTGGCCTACATTAACCCTCTGACTACTGCACCCCGTCCACCAGCCTCCTGCACTGTCGACCATCCTAGCAACCCTTTTACTCCCTCGCAGGAAGCTGGTGGATAGGGTGAGAGACTCAATGAGTTATGTTTCTGCCAACCAGACCTCACACTGAGGAAATTTATCTATAACAAGGAATCTCTGAACTGAATCAGAACTGAAACAGTAACCCAGCACTACCACGGTCTTCTGTTGTGGGTGACCTCTTGGAGATGTGATAAGAATACTCTACTGCAAACCACTCATTTGCCTATGTGACTACAGTGGAATGGCTTGGCTTTGATGGGGTGTTGGGAAACTGAAAATAAGTGGATGACAGAAATAACACTGGGGCAACGAGAAAAACGGGACAGTAACATTTAAAACACATGCCTACTACACACACAGTAACAACAAAACAAGACAAAGCCAAAGAACATGCACATACACACACACACACACACACACACACACACACACACACACACACACACACACACACGTGTACACACACACACACATATATACACACCCACCCATCACACACACACACACACACATACACCACCACCACCACCACCACCCACACACAGACGCCCCGCACACACACATGAAGCAAAAAAAATGTTAAAATGCTCTCCTGCGAAAACACTCCATATTTCGTTCAGAAAAATTCTACTGTACAGAACATCCCATTACGATACAGCACAATATACTACACTACACTGCTATGTATAACAGGCCAGAGTTGTTCTAGTAGTACAGAAAACCAGCTTTGTGACGTACCGGTTTGCAGTTTGAGGGAAGTGGCATTGCCCCTGCCTGCTCCATTGAGCGCGCTGATGGAGATGTTGTACACCATCCCAGACTTGAGGTCAACCAGACGAAGATGAGTTGTGTTCACCACTATCACACTGTGCTCTACAGCTGAACAAATAATGCCATACTTCAGTATAAACCATAATTATACAGAGAAAGATGACACTCAATTATCACAATTATGTATACATTCAAATGCACTGTCTACTAAGATACACTTCTGCTGGATGCCACAGTTGGGAAGTTAGTTATCTACTGTTTTGTGTGCTAAGTGTTGTCCATTTATTCTTTGTTGTCTTTTGTTTATATAAATATAAATACACTTGACAAAGGCCAGTTGGCCAATAAATTGTGTGTTTGTGTCATAAAGCATTGTGTGTGTTTTTCATCATGAGTAGTATCTGGAGTCTGTGTTTGGCAAATACCAAGCCAGAATTCCAACAACTGTGGAAGTGATAGTGGTTTTATGACTAATGTATGTTGGTTTTCTAAAGCTCGATAAGGTAACTAATCATTTACTGTGGTAATTTGCAAAACTGTTCTAACTATTCATAGTTTTTCATCATCAGCAATATCTGGAGTCTGTGTGTGGGAAATAAGCTAGAATTCCAATAACTGTGGAAGCTACTGTGGCTTCATTAGTCATGTAGGTTTTGTCTTCTTAAGCTCGTTAAGTTGATTAAGGTAATTAATCAATTACTGGGTTAATTACCAAAACTATCATGATTCTTCAGAATTTTTCCTCATCAGTAATACTGGTGTCTGTATATATGGCAAATACAAGCCAGAATTAAAAAAACTGTGGAAGTTATAGTGGTTTTTATGACTCATGTAGATTTGGGATTTTCTTTAACTTAGGTAATCATTTGTTGGGTCAGTTACCAAAACTATTATGGCCGTTCATAGTTTTTCGTCATGAGTAATGCCTGGAGTCTGTTTGTGTGACAAATCAAGCTAAAATCACAACAGTTGTGGAAGTTGTAATGATTTTGACTCATGAAGATATTACTGTTGTTAAGCTTGTGAAGGCAGTTAGTTAATGTTAGGGTTAATTACCAAAACTATTGTGACTTCTCAGTTTTCATCAGGTATTATACATTGACTCTGTGTGTGGTAAATAACAAGCCAGAAATCCAACAACTGTTGAAGTTATAATGATTTTAGTAATCTCAAGCAGGTTTTTTTTTTATGATGCTCACATGATTATTATCATTATTATCATCATTATCATTATTATTATTATTATCATTATTGTTATTATTATCATTATTGTTATTATTATTATTCTTTTTTCGACCAAGACTTCAGAAAGGCAAAAAAGGCTAATACAGGCCTTAAACACTATTGTGCCTGGCCCTGCCTCTGCCAGAACTTCCTGCCAGTCTGAGCCTGCCTCCAATAAAGAACCAGTAGTTGTAAAAAAAACTCTCTAGCAGGCCTGAATGAAGTCCTGTTGTCACCAAATTGTGTGTACTTAATGAAAAAAGGATGCTGAGTTTAGCTGTGCTACTTACAAAGCTATTACTTAGATAGGTTTTAGCCGCCATCCAGTTCTGTATCATATATCACCGAAACGACTTTTAGCGCGACCCAGGAGTAGGTGAAGCTCAGACGAAGATGAGTTGTGTTCACCACTATCACACTGTGCTCTACAGCTGGTCAAATAATGCCATACTTCAGTATAAAGCATAATTACACACAGAAAGACGACACTCAATTGTCACAATTATGTATTCAAATGACCGAATATTCAGCCAGAAGAAACATACACCTCCAGTGCCACAGACCGAATATTCGGATGGCAAACTTTCCGATTTTTAGCCAGAAAATCCCAACACTTTCAATGACGCGTGAGATATTGATCAACGGAAACTTCAAGATTCCCTCTATAAATAGATGCTAATTATGTATGTGTGACGTTTTACAGTCTTTTCCACCCGTGCGATTGAAAAGATGACCCCCTATAGCAGATTACATTCAGTGACTGCAAACAATGGCGGACCAACTTGCTTCAACACCGAGCGTCGATCAGGCCCAAAAAAGAACTTAAACAGCAACGGAAGTTGCAGAAATCATTACTTGTGGAGCGAATTCTGATTTGCAGTCTGTTGATCACTCGATAAGAGTGAAAATGACGACAATCTGGCGAATGCAGGCGATATTTCGATGTTGATGTCTGAAGTCGGACTTGACCCAGATAAGAGTCAGAGTGACATTACTAGCACTGGCGATCGTAAAAACAAAAGTACTGCTGCTCCTGGCGTGTTGTAAAGTATACTGAAAATGAAAATGTATAATGTTGTGGGGTTTTCTGCGCTGGATGAAGAGACATGAATTTTTTTTTTTTTTTTAAGTCAAGACATTTCAAACTCCATGGCACAGGCGATTTACCTCTTTACTTATACTTTGGCACTTAAGGGGTTAAATGGGAAGGACCCAGCATATGAACCTATCTGTTTGATTTTTATGTCAGAGCAAATCATCGCCAAATGCCCTGCTCTTCACGATTTTCAATTGCCATGGGATCTTTAAGCAGGCACAGGCCAGAAGGCACAGAGGTCCGACTCATATTTCATCCCCTTCTAAAGAAATGTGATTATTCTGGAAGCTGTAAGGATTTTAGGAATCTCAGTTAATTTTCGTTTTAGCCAGCTGAGGTAATTAATTAATTAATTAATTACTAATTAGAGCAAGGGTCCAGCAAATTATGAAGGTCTAACTCTAAGTCATCTTGGGCAAACAAAGACCTTTCTACTGATATTTAATTTTTTCAATCGGCTCAGCCATTCCAAAGTTATGGTGCTTTTTGGGAAGAAACAGCACACATGGCGAGTGACATGTGGTCAGTTTTTGCTATATCAATTAAAGTCGAAAATTTTGTTATTAAAAAAATCGTAATTTTCGTCACAGGCAACCAATCAAAGAACTTTTTATCCATTTTAAAGTGGTTTTTTTTTTTTTTTCACTTTCAATGCATATTAAACAGAAACATCTGAATTTTTTTTTGGTAACATACTCAGTACATGCACTAGTACTAGTAGTAGGCTCTGCCTGTGATTAAAAAGATAATGTAGTCTATACTCACCACATGGAAACACAAATTATTGTATTGTAATACACACAAAATAATGTGTTTTGAGTATTTTGACCTTCCACAAGCAAACAAAATAGAATAAATTCAGAATCAACACAACTCCACTATGTTCAAATCTTTGGCAGGAGCACACATATAAGAAAAACAAACACAACACACAGGGACAACTCTCATACAGAGGAAGTTGAAGGGAAACAACTGTTGCTGAAATGTCTTTTTACCCTAAACCAAACAAAAATCCAACAAAACCCTCCCCAACAAACAAAACAAAACAAAAGAAAAAAAAACTATAACAAAAAGCCACTGAAACAAACATTACAGAAGGCCTGAAAGATATACTGGAGGTAATTCAAGAACTATGTGTGATATAATGTATTATTTGAAAAAGAATGCTTTTACTGGTTTTTGCTGATTTTGCAAAAGCACATAAATTAGTAAAATGGTTTTATACAGAGAACAGAATCAAATAATAATACAATAACCGGAAAGAAATGACTAAAGCATTGCAAACTATAACTGGTTCCTAAATGGTCAAAGACCTATGACAACCTACTCCTAGATATAATAGAAATATTCAAAAATGACAATTTTCATGAAATGAGAGAATCATAAGGATAAAAAAAATAACTTTTTAACCAAAATAATTTCACCTTAGACTTTGTCAATGTGTTTTAGTCATGTCAACGTATTTTAGTCACAGTTTTCTAAATAGTATGGAAAGAGTTGATAATGACAGACGCAACTTTTGTGATGTCGAAAAAGATATCATTACCATCATCATGAGCCTTTTCGCATGGCAATTAGTGATCATGGCCCTCTAAATGAATTTATCTTTTGTTGCAGCAAGTACATCTCCTACCCTTTTTGCCCCACCCATTCTACAAAACTGTGTAATATTTCCTCCCTAAATCTACTTTGCGCTCTTTTTCCCTTCAGCTTTCCTGTTGTGACTAAGTGTTCAAATTTCTTTTGCCTAAAAAAAATGCCCTATAAATACTGCTTGTCTTTACCTAATCTTCTTCATTAATGGTTTGTGTGTGTGTGTGTGTGTGTGTGTGTATGTGTGTGTGTGTGTGTGTGTGTGTGTGTGTGTGTGTGTGTGTGTGTGTGTGTGTGTGTGTGTGTGTGTGTGTGTGTGTGTGTGTGTGTGGTGTGTGTGTGTGTGTGTGTGTGCGTGTGCATGTGTGCATGTGTGTGTGTGTGTGTGTGTTGTGTGTGTGTTTACTTCTTTCAAGACTGTCTCATTTGTTTTCTTTGCTGTCTACTGAAATATTAACATCCTTCTTAGAAACCACATTTCAGCTGTCTCAATCTTGTTGTGAATTTGTTTAGTGATTGTCCAAGGCTTCGCATCCATATAACAGTACTGATTCTATATAATAATAAAAAAAACCCACCTCTTTTCCTGATGTCGACTGATAGGCATTTGTTGGTAAGAACACTTTTCATTTTCATGGATGCTGTTTAGCTTGACCAATTCTGCTGGATATTTCTAATGTGCATCTGCCATCTCATGAAATGACTGTTCCCAAATATGTTGTGCCATTTGCAGTTATTTTACGTGAGGGGACATCTTGTGTTTTAGTGATTACCATGACTTCATATTCACAAGATTTTGTAGGTCTTTTCCATTTTCTGCAATCAGAATGGTGTTTCTGCATAATGAAAATTGTTTATAATTTTTTTCTCCAACTTTCATCCATCCCATAGCATTCTTATAGATTTTTCATGATGGTTTCCTTGTAAAGTGAAAAACAAATTTGGTGACAGAACACATTCCTATCTGTGGAGTTTACGTCTGATGACTATCACTCATTCACAGCTACTAAACATCACCGAATACAGCTCGTGCATTCAAAGAAACAAACTTATTATTTCAGTCCAAAATGATGACAACTTGACAAGGCTGCTACTGCTGCATGCTCAACGATAACTAATCACCAACAACCGGGCTCCCGCCCTTCCACTCCTGTAACGTAGCAACCACACCACAATAGTTTGGCAAATCAAAGGAATGATGGGATATATGGAATTTGTTCTGAGCGCGGAGACGTCATCTTGAGAAACTAAAACTGAAACTGCCTTACTCTTATGATAACAGTGATTTCACTGGAGTGTGTTGCAGACTGAAATAAGTGGCATGGTCGTAGTGATACAGGAGTGATGTAGAACATGGGTCAGCAAAAACAAAAGAAAACAAACGAAAAAAAAACAACCCACACACACACAAAACAACAACCCTGAAACAAAAAACAAAAACAAAAGCCATCCACTTAACCCTTTTCCTACCAAGAAAATAGGTCATTGTACTAACTATTGACCAAGTAATGTTAGGAGAGAGACTTCAGAAACACTCAAATTACGCCTGTTTTTTGCCGCTTCAAACGTAGTGGAAACGCAGAAAGGAAATGACAAGAGTATACTCCCTTTGCCGGGAAAGGATTCACGTCAGCAATGCGGTCATTTTCTAATGATATACTCGAAACTGAAACTACGGTTCAGAGCACGAAATCCTCGTGACGCGGTCCATGGAGAGAGAAAGCTGAGTCACAAGGATCTCATGACGCGGTATGGAATGTGTTAATTTCTTTATATAATGCTTTGGCATGTTATGACCCTTGTAATGCAGTAAACAGACAGACCTACATGTTCCCGACTATCAGATAAGCATGGGAGCTGGTAGCAGAATTATTCTGTAGCCATAAGCGACAAGTGCATGGCTGAACACGATAATATTCTGAGGAATCAAAAAAAATTAAAGTACCTGAAAATGGAATAGGGTGGTAGTCCACTCTGTACCCTGTCAACAGTCCGTTAGGTTCCAGTGGGGGTGCCCATGACAGGGAGATGGAGGTGGCTGACATGTTGAAAGATATCTGATGAACCGGTCCTGCCGCTGTCCAAAAATACATGTGACAGCTGTGTTAAAAATAGTACTGAGTGTATTCTGTTTTAATTTGCTTTAAAATTATTAACTAGGTACATACAATGTAATAGCTAAAAATAGTACTGAGTGTATTCTGTTTTCATTTGCTTTAAAATTATTAACTAGGTACGTACAATGTAATACACAAATTTATGTTTTTTGTATCACAAAACACACATTAAACACCAGATAAACTGAATTAGGATGCAATCACGATGATTTTCCCACACAGAAAACACTTCCGAATGCATAACACAAGGCAATGATTTTCACATATTCCACTTGTACATGCTCCTGGCTTAGTTACTTGTACATGCTCCTGGCTTAGTTACTTGTACATGCTCCTGGCTTAGTTACTTGTACATGCTCCTGGCTTAGTTACTTGTACATGCTCCTGCTTAGTTATCTCTCTTTGGATTGTCACAACAGGACCCTGGAAATGGCCGACTACCAATTCAGTGGTGGGGCGACCATCCCCAACCCAGGCAGGTCACAGGTGGCGGATAGTGAAGCCCTTCAGATATGGAGGTTGGCTGTGAATAAGCTAGCTTGCTAGCAAATAAGCAGTCCCGGACCAAACTGGCGGTGTTCCTATCAGGACAGGGTGGGGTAGCAGGTGGCGCTGCTATCCTTAACAAATGCCCCAGGTAACCTATGACGGGTTCATCAGCGGGTAAGGGCCGCTATAAGCCCTAGCTACGGGGTGGGATCCCTGGAGAAACAATCCCCCCTGTGTTCCCAGGGCAGGATGTACGGGCCAGGAGCTAAGGGCGGGGCAACCCCATCAGAAAACCTAGAATGCTGAAGACAGAGGTACCAGGCTAGCGTGCACATTCTAACAAACCACGGTACCATGCACTTATCGCATAATGGCTACACGCTCATCGAGTTCAGACGAGACATCACCCGGACTCAGCTGATTGTATAGCAGCGTACGCCAAGAAGAAGAAGAAAAAGTCACAACAGGACATGCGATCCCATCCTGGTATTGTGACGAAAAGTTATAAGCAGCTGATTGACTGAATACCATGGCAGTAATCCAGCATGTTCTAGCTGTTTTCATCTTAAAAACTGCATCAAAAAGAGAAATCTATAATGCTGATAAAGTTTCTCAACAGGCTTGGATGGCAAGTGCCACGAATATTTCACTGACTTTCTTTGCAGTGACTGACTCCACACCGCAGAAGCAGACACTGATAAATATTAAACATTTCAGTGCCTTATGAAAACAGAATGCATGACAACAAATTACCATGACTCCTAGAATATAAGCACCACTGAATACAGCACCAAAGACAAACAAGATATCATCAACTTAACGCACAACATCAACCAAACAAGATATCACCAACACGCACAACATCAACAACATCTGGTAATATTAAATTTAATGCTAGCAAACATTTGGTTATGTACCATATCCACTGCCAAGGAAATCACAGAGATGTGAGAAGGGAGAGGCACATGAAAAGGGAGAGGGTGTGTTGGACAGAAAGACAAAAGACAGAGAGAGGGGGGAGAGAGAGAGAGAGAGAGAGAGAGGAGAGGAGAGAGAGAGAGAGAGAGAGAGAGAGAGAGAGAGAGAGAGAGAGAGAGAGAGAGAATTTTTTATGGGAATTTCCACAAAACACGACAAATTTGTAATAATTTCAAGAAATTACTACATAAATCACCTGAAAATACATTTTGTCATGCCTGATGCAACATTCTGCTTAACTCATGCATACATTCCCACAAATATTGAAACAACTTAAGTGTACATGGTACTGAAGTGATGTTTTTCCTCAGCATACGGGAAACACCGGACATCAAAAAACGTCGGCAGTCAAGGGGTTAAGTGATAAGACTGATAAATAACTTACCTGCCTGTAACGTACGTATCTGCACAAGAGCAGTAAACGGTCCTCGTCCTGGCGACACCTGTCTGGTTTCTGCGGCAACCCGAACATCATACCAAGACCAGGGGGATATGTTGCTGAAAACCAGGAAGGAGCACGTTTACTTTATTCCATGACACGTGTAAAGGTCCAGTATCAGAACACTGATCTACCTATCAGTCTGGGTCTGAACCCAGAACACTAATCTTCCTATCAGTCTGGGTCTGAACCCAGAACACTAATCTTCCTATCAGTCTGGGTGTGAACACAGAACACTGATCTTCCTATCAGTCTGGGTCTGAACCCAGAACACTGATCTTCCTATCAGTCTGGGTGTGAACCCAGAACACTGATCTTCCTATTAGTCTGGGTCTGAACCCAGAACACTTATCTTCCTATCAGTCTGCTTTTGAACCTGTTTGGGTACCATCTGGTGGGTGAACAATGGACAGAACTTGTCAGACTGACTTACATACAGATCCACAAATGCCTGAACCCCCTTCATTAATAAATACACAGAAAACATTAGATGCGCACGTTAAAGATCCCTTTCAGCTATATCAGAGCTTGGTGGCTTAGAGAAACATAAAAACACAAAATAAAACACCCTCATCATCATCATCATGTGCCCTTTCTCATTGCGTTGGCGATCATGGCTCTCCAAACGAATCTATCCCTTGTCGGTGCAAGAACATCTCCCACCCTCTCTGTCCTCAGCCACCCTGCAAGTCTGTCCACTATTTTTTCCCTGGGTCTACCTGATGTTCTCTTTCCTCCCAGCTTTCCTGTTATGACCAGATGCTCTTATTCCCCTCTTCTCATAAAATGGCCTATAAATGTTGTTTGTCTTTTCCCAAGATTTACAGACACAAATGATGTTGGTCAGAATATTTGAGCAACACCCTCGACAGCCCATCCATGAAGTGGAGGAGACTCAACAGTATAATCTCAATCTAGCAAACAAGCCCATAGCACACTCAACTGTAGATAAGAGCTGGTATGAGCTGAACAATCCCATTATAATATTTTTGGGATAGGGTTTTGAACCCTATGACTTCCACTTCCGCATGTTGACTGGTTCCAAACTAACAAAATTTAAAATGGCTTGATGTAGAAGAGAGTTTGGACTGGATCCCACTGTCCTTTAAAACATTCTGAATGGTTAGCTATTCATGTATAGGAAAATTCAACAGCAGATCAAAATGAGTTGAAAAGGAAAATAGAGCACATAACCCATACCAATCATTGATATGTATCTTTCTGGACAAAGCACGATGCACAAATCTGAGATACTTTAGTTGGCTCTGCCCTGCCGGCTACTAATAGCGCGCATCTTTCCCATTCCCTTCCGCTCCCCACACCCTTTTCATCTGTCCTGCTGCCGTGTATAGCGAGGCACAGGCGTGCAGGGTACAGGCCTCCAGATTGACCTTGATTCCAGAACTCTTGTGCTGATCTGAGTCACTTGCTACATTCAGTCCCTCTAAGACTCTTGGAAGAACGCAGCAGTTATACACACACACACACACACACACGATGCATGTAGTAGGAAGAAGGGAGGGAGGGAGGGGGGGAGAGAGAGAGAGAGACAGAGAGAGAGACAGAAGTGTATCGGAGACTGCCCTGGAAGACCGGCTTACACACGTGGCCTAGTTCACAGCCAGCATACGCGCGTGCCCTGGTCGGGCAACAGCTAACACCCGATTTTAGCCAAATGTAAACCTCTAAAAAAGAATGAAAGCAAACAGCAAACAGCGATTTTTTTTAAATTTTAGAAAGTTAAAGCACTGAAGACCACGAATCTGACCTTGCCAAAACTGAGAAAAATATGTGAAGATTGTAAATTGCACTATACTATGAAATAATCTCCCTTTATACTTAACAAAGAGCAACCTGGAGATGTCAGTCAATCATCACATTAGTAATTTCTACAAAACCTCAAAGACAAGGTGGTCAACCAAAGTAATGATCACTTCTTCAGAACAATGAATACTCACAGCACTGAATGCACACAGGTAAAGTGACAAAAAAAACAACAACCCTGATCACTGCACAAATTCACAAGACATACAGAAAACTGCACTCAGCGTCCTTCTTTATCACTAGTGCTTGAGCACAAAGTGCGTTACAGAGATAAAACTTTGGTCGACCTTGCCTGGCTAAAAATAGCACTCACAGGTGATGCCGGCTAGCAATTAAAGGGTGTCAGAATGGCTGGGAAAATGCAGCCGGGAAGTTTCAGTCTTTTTCTCCTAATTTTTGTATTTGGTGTTTGTTTGTGATCTTACGCTTGACAAAGGCTAGTTGGCCGAAAATCTGTGCCTGTCTTATCTGGTTGTATCAAATATGCATTATGATTCTTTTTTTTGTGTTTTTTCTGGTTCTTGTTTGCTTGCAGTCACACTTGTTTTGGATTTCTGCTGTTTGTTTTCAGGTTCTTGTCTGCATCATTCCACAGACTGGGGCTGTATAGGGATCAGGAGGGGATGTTGATCTCTAGCGTACCAGTCTGTGGGATGGTGATTATGGTGTGAGCACTTGTGTTTGTATAACAGTGTGAAGGCAACAGAGTGTAGGTGCGTGAATGAGTGTGTGTGTGTGTGCACATATGTGTGTGTGTGTGTATGTGTGTATGTATGCACGTGCCTTGTTATTGTTACTGTTGCTTAAAATTCAAGCTGACTGTGCAGAGCCACATAAGGGCTATAACCATCTCAAAGAGTACGCCACACTTCACAGAAAATTATTGTGACATAAGGCCTCATTCCTATTTGTAACATGCCATTCTCACTTGGCATAATTCCTATTTGGTACATTACACTTGGGCTTGAGCTTACACGGCGGTCTGATGGTGTCTGTTCCAACTGTCTGCATGTGTTGTGTGATACAGCCATCTATTCAACATCCACACATCAACACACAACATTACATGGTGTCAGAAGTGGGATCCGAACCCATGCCCACATTCGTGGACCAGAACTTGAGTCTGGTAAGAAAAAGAAAGTAGAGAACACACATCACTGCATTCATGTACATCATCTAAGGATAAGTCCCTGGCATTGACGACTATGTCCAGTTTATCATCATCATCATCAGGTGCCTTGCTGCATGGCGTGGGCGATTATGGACTTCCATCTGTCTCTATCTCTTGTCGCCTCAAGCATCTCTTCCACCCTCCTTGTCCCCAGCCACTCTGCAAGTCCATCTAGCATCTTCTCCCTGGGTCTACCCGGTGCTCTCTTTCCCTCCAGCTTTCCCATTGTGACCGGGTGTTCCAATTCCCCTTTCCTCATAAAGTGGCCTATAAATGTTGCCTGTCTTTTCCTAATCTTCCTTATGAATGATCTACTTGTGTCTGCCTCCATCAAGACTGTCTCGTTTGTTTTGGGTTTTTTTTGGGTTTTTTTGCTGTCCTTGGAACTCTCAACATCCTTCTTAGAAACCACATCTCGGCTGCCTCAATCTTGTTCTGGCTTTGCTTGTTGACTGTCCACGCCTCGCAATCGTACAACAGTATTGGTTCTATATAACATTCAAGAACTCTCTTCCTGATGTTAATTGATAGGCATTTGTTGGTAAGAATGCTTTTCATCTTCTTGAATGTTTATCATCAGGGCATTCAAAAAAAAACATACCTGAATACAAATGTAAACATAACTAAGGATACTAAAACATACATATAAAAATAGGCCTGAATTACCTAAAACTGCATCATATTTCCTTCGAGCCAAAAATGCACGTAATACATGTACCCAATCCTAAGACAAAGTACGTAAGACTTTATCGAACACATGCAGGTAAGTGGACCAGCAAGGCAGAAAATGACAGGAAGAAATGACAGAAAGCAAAGGAACAAGGCAGAAACAAAGACAGTGACAGAAAAGAGGAAATTTCTATCACACAATTTCCAGAAGGTGGGGATACTTTTTATACTGAAAGAGCCCCCTGCATCCCCATGAGGGATGCACGCATATGCAAGTCTGCATATGCATGTGCGTGGTGTGTGTGTGTGTGTGTGTGTGTGTGTATATGTGTGTGTGTGTGTGTGTGTGTATGTGTGTGTGTGTGTGTGTGTGTGTGTGTGTGTGTGTGTATGTGTGTGTGTGTGTGTGTGTGTGTGTGTATGTGTGTGTGTGTGTGTGTGTGTCAGCATGTGTGCATGTATGTGTGTGTGTGTGTGTGTGTGTGTGTGTGTGTGTGTCAGCATGTGTGTGTTGTATGTCAGTGTGTGTGTGTGTGTGTGTGTATGTGTGTGTGCGTGTGTGTGTGCGTGTGTGTGTGTGTGTGCGTGCGTGCGTGCGTGCGTGCGTGCGTGCGTGTGTGCGAGTATGTGTGTGTGTGTGCGAGTATATGTGCATGTATGTGTGTGTACATGTAAGTGTGCATTTATTTATGCTCATACACCTATGCACATGTTTATGTTTGAGCATTTGTGTAAATGTATTATGCCAAAAGACTGACATAAGCCTATACATGAACAAGGCACATGTAATTCAACTCCATCCACCCACCCTCACACAAAAATCCCTCCAGCACTGACCTGATAGCCATGGTAAAGGTGTGGTTATCAACGGTCATTAACTCATTCCACTGAGGTCCTCCTGCCAGTCGGTACTGCACCACATAAACTGACAGCTCACTGTTGCGACTCTTGGCGGACACAGGCTGTAAAAGAACAAAGACATTGTTCTGTGGGAGATTTTTGGTATCAGACTTTGGTTCTGACAGTCATTTTAACAGGCAACTAACACAGTTTCAGTTTCTCAAGATGACGTCTCTGCGTTTGGAAAGAATTCCATATGCATTAATGTCACAAGTGCCACGTGATGGAGAAGATCCAGAATGATGTCGGAAAGAATTCCATATGCACTAATGTCACAAGTGCCATGTGATGGAGAAGATCCAGAATGATGTCGGAAAGAATTCCATATGCATTAACGTCACAAGTGCCATGTGATGGAGAAGATCCAGAATGATGTCGGAAAGAATTCCATATGCATTAACGTCACAAGTGCCACGTGATGGAGAAGATCCAGAATGATGTTGGAAAAAATTCCATATGCATTAATGTCACAAGTGCCACGTGATGGTGAAGATCCAGAATGATGTTGGAAAAAATTCCATATGCATTAATGTCACACGTGCCATGTGATGGAGAAGACCCAAAATGATCACGGCACAAGCCTTAAGCGTGCACATAAACCCACGAGCTGGCCAGGTCCTGAGGTCCAACCTAGATAGTTCCATAGCCCTGTGGGAGTGAGGTGGCAGAGACCTCAACATTTTCCAGGGCCAGTACCACAAGGATGGCGCCCATCCCCTCTCCCTCGATTCAAATTCATGTTCTTTTTTTTTTTTTACCAAGACTTCAGGAAGGCAAGAAGGCTAATTGGTCTTCAAGGAGTGGAACCTGGGAAATAAACCTATATCTCCAATGTTTTATACCAAAGCAGCCTGGCAAAGCCCTGCTCTTCGTGATTTTCAACTGCCGTGGGATCTTTGGCATGCGCAGCCAGAAGGCACATGGTCTGACTCGTTTTTCGTCCCCTTCCAAAGGACTAGATATTCAGTTCGATTTTCCCATCAAACTGAGGAGAAAAGTCAAGGCCAGGCAACTAACACAACAGACTGAAGGCTGGCTGGTACAGAGGTAAACTCTCACCTTCCACTCACAATGCATGGCTTTGAAACTCATTCATGCTTTGTGTATGTGACTGCCTTAGTACAGCCAGCTGTGAATGGATACCTTATTGTTACTGTTATTGTTGTTAAAGCCCAGCCGACTGTGTAGAGCCATATCAGGGCTATAACCGCTTCAAAACAAAATACTTCAACAACAACAACAAAAAATGAAAAGAAAATTAAGTACACATATCAATGCATTTGCGCACATAATCTAAGGACATGCCCCCAGTGTTGACCACTCCATTCAATGTATTGCACAGAGGATTTAAAAAACACACCTGAATACAAATTTAAGCATACCTACCAATACCAAAACGTATATAAAAACAAGCCTAAATTACCTAAAACTGCTTCCGCATATCTCACCTCCCTAGAGTTAAAAATGCATTTAATACATGTACCCAATTATCAATCCTAAGAAAAAATACACAAGTCTTTGGACAGCTAGGCAGAAAATGATAGGAAGAAATGACACAAAGCAAAAGAACAAGGCAGAAACAAAGAGAGTGAGAAAAAAGAGGAAATTTCTTGCACAGAATTTCCAGAAGCTGATACAGGGCATCCTTTTCCCCCCCCCCTCCCCTCCCAGCATCCCCTGGGGGTGGGGGGTGGATACCTGACCACAGTGAGGCTTGGTGAAGGTAAAGAAGCAAGGCTGGAGGATGGCACCAGCCCTCAAAACGCTGACCTCACAACTGTGAAATCTCTACCATTCCACTCTCCAGTGATTCTGGTCTTACGGTCAGAGGTCACATGTCAAACACATCCGTATGGGCACATTGGCCAAGTGGTTGGGATGTCGGATTTCCATCAGAAGGTCTGAGTTTGATCCTGCGCATGCTTTGCCTTGTATAGGGTAGAGCTTTTTTCGATCTCCCAAGTCAACATATGTACAAACCTTCTAGTGTCAAAACCTTCTTCATGTCTTCAAGTGTACATGCACAAAGAACATCAAATACACAAACTGAAGATCTTGTAAGCCATGTGAGTATTTGGTGGCTTAGAAAACATGAAAACAGCAGCATGCACACCCACCAGAGTTGCCGCGCGTGCAGCAACATAATGCCTGCACCATGTGGGCCAAACAACATGTTGTGCTATCAATCCTAAGAAAAAGTACACAAGTCTTTATTGAACACATACTGGTGAATGGACCAGCAAGGCAGAAAATGATAGGAAGAAATGACAGAAAGCACAGGAACAAGCAAACAACAGAAGAAATGACAGAAAGCACAGGAACAAGGCAGAAAATGATAGGAAGAAATGACAGAAAGCACAGGAACAAGCAAACAACAGAAGAAATGACAGAAAGCACAGGAACAAGGCAGAAAATGATAGGAAGAAATGACAGAAAGCACAGGAACAAGGCAGAAAATGATAGGAAGAAATGACAGAAAGCACAGGAACAAGGCAGAAAATGATAGGAAGAAACGACAGAAACCACAGGAACAAGGCAGAAAATGATAGGAAGAAATGACAGAAAGCACAGGAACAAGGCAGAAAATGATAGGAAGAAATGACAGAAAGCACAGGAACAAGGCAGAAAATGATAGGAAGAAATGACAGAAAGCACAGGAACAAGGCAGAAAATGATAGGAAGAAACGACAGAAACCACAGGAACAAGGCAGAAAATGATAGGAAGAAACGACAGAAACCACAGGAACAAGGCAGAAAATGATAGGAAGAAATGACAGAAACCACAGGAACAAGGCAGAAAATGATAGGAAGAAATGACAGAAAGCACAGGAACAAGGCAGAAAATGATAGGAAGAAATGACAGAAAGCACAGGAACAAGGCAGAAAATGATAGGAAGAAATGACAGAAACCACAGGAACAAGGCAGAAAATGATAGGAAGAAACGACAGAAACCACAGGAACAAGGCAGAAAATGATAGGAAGAAACGACAGAAACCACAGGAACAAGGCAGAAAATGATAGGAAGAAATGACAGAAAGCAAAGGAACAAGGCAGAAAATGATAGGAAGAAACGACAGAAACCACAGGAACAAGGCAGAAAATGATAGGAAGAAACGACAGAAACCACAGGAACAAGGCAGAAAATGATAGGAAGAAAGGACAGAAAGCACAGGAACAAGCAAATAACATGCACACAGTCATCCAGCTGGTAGTGTTGTATTCTGGTCAGACGACTAAACCATTTCATTCTCTGCTGATATATATGGTGGTGGACTGATGCTGTGCCTACAAGTTGCCTGATCTTGATGTTTCTGATCACGTTGCATCTGATTTTGTTGATAACTCTTCTCAAATAGCGAATTTCACATGGATTAATAAAGGAGGCAGTTTACATCGCCGCAAGGAACCCCACCCTAAACCGTGACCAGGGTCGACACAACCTGCCATCGGTGTACTCCTCACTTATTCAGTCGCACTGTCGTGAGTTCGCTCATGGCGGTGCGCACTGAAGCTAGTTCTCAACCCTGCAGTTGCGCTGAAGAAGTCCGCCGGATCGCCGATGAAAGCTACGCAGTAAGTAGCCTTTTTTTCACTGAGAGACAGGTTCAGCCAGGTAGCCATTATTAATTTTGTTCTCCAACAGCTAGGTCTGGGTCCAGTTCTGGCACTGGTATGTCACAGTGAGGATGAAAATGCAACTGATGAGCCTAGCTTGCTTTTTTTTTTACAACAGGAATGTTGAGGTGTTTCAACAGAGAGGCAAGATGACAAACAACACTGATCTCTGGATTCTGGTTTTGACGTCTCTGTTAAGTCTTCAACTTTCTGTGATCGTGCTGCCAAGATATTTGAATTCGCTTGCTTCTTTGAGTGCAGTGCCACTGATGTTGATGCTTCGACTGCTGTCACTCCACTGACCATAATCTTGGTTTTGCGGATGCTGTTTTTCATGATGTCGTTTTCACAACAGGTGTTCAGATTGGTCGTGTGTTCCAGAAGGACTCACTGGCTGGTTTGAAGTCTTATCCAGGGTGGGACAGAGTTACGTCCTATCGTCATTATTGTTTACAGTTTATGTGGATGAGATCACCAGGGAAGCAAACCCAGATCCGCAATCTTTGAATGAGATGCTGTTTGCAGATGATCACAGCCGAACACACTGCTGAAGACAGAGCAGCAAAAACAGAAGCAACACACTTATATGTAATACCAAAGGAAATAAGAGGGAAGCAGGGAGAATTTTAAATATTAACTAATCAACATAACTCTTGAGAGTCACGGAGTTATCTCCCATGCAGAATTTTTCAAATCCAACACAGTTTGCACTACCCTATTCCTTTGAGGAATGTTCTGAGCTTGCAGTTTTGTGCCTTGTGGCTGCGTCTATGCTAGCTGAACGGGTAGCGCAAACTGTGGATTTGAGAAATTCTGCATGGGAGATAACTCCGTGTCTCTCAAGAGTTATGTTGCTTAGTTAACACACTTATAGAAAAGATTTCTGTGTTCTTATGTGGCTCAAATGTTAGGTCAGTGGAAAAAGAAAATCAGGACTGGATTGGTGTAGAGAGAAAAGATCCACCCAATCTTCAGGTAGTTACTTTACCTGCCAAACCACCTGCAGAATGTTCCCAGGTAGAGCTGACACATCCACACTCTGTGGAGGACTGCTTGGCGCTGAAACACACACCGCCACATGAACAGAGTTTATATGTACAAGCATGGACAGGTAGATGAAAAGACACTCACATGGATACATACAACATGCAAACCCTCATACATGCACTCATAAATACAGACATGGACACAAATAAAGACACGCCACTGCAAACCCATATTCAAGGACACACACACACACAGACACAGACACACACACACAAAACATACACACACACACACACAAAAAACACACACAAAAACACGCAAACACACACATGCATGTATGCACATATCATAGACAGATACCAGTTATATACAAACTATGGATAGATATATGTATACTGTGGTATCGCAAACAAAATCCAACATGACTTCAAAAGCAAAGAGGGAACTTCATTGTTTATTCTAACTAAACAAAAAAAAAGAAAAGAAAACCATGTTAATCTCACCAGTCGTGGTGGTGTAGTGGTTAACATAATGGACTGCCGACTGGAAAGTTGTGGGTACAAATCCCTATCAGTACCTTCAAAAGTCATTGTAGCAATTTTTGGCTCTAACCGGCTCCTACTCAGAGTTGGGTGTGCTATGGGCTCATTGCTTTTATTCTTTCTCCCCATTTATAGCCGTGTGCGTGTGCGTGTGTGTGTGTGTGTGTGTGTGTGTGTGTGTGTGTGTGTGTGTGTGCGCGCACGCGCGTGCGTGCATGTGTGTGTGCGCACGCGCGTGCGTGCATGCATGTGTGTCTGTTTCAGCGCTTAGATTTGATTTTATCAAGATTTTGCGCTATATAAATATTGTAATTATTGTTATTATTATTATTGGGAAGGCTGGGACAACACAATTGAGTCTCATCCACTTCAGGGATATGTCATTGAGGGTGTTGTTCAAATCTTCTGCCCAACACCACAGGTGTCTGTATCTCCCAGGCCTGGTTGACACCAGGATATATTATGATAGTAAGCATAGAGTACAGCCCTGTCACGCAGTCTCAATCCTAGATGGAACTCTACAGCATCATGATTATCAACCTCATCGACATCATCTTCATCATATTGTAAAAACTGTTCCAGCTTCTGCGGCCATTAAAGTGGCGTAGAAAATGGGACCAAAACAAAACAAAACCCCCCAAAAAAACAACACACACACACACACAAAGAAAAACTATTATTATCTCCCTTAGAGTCCTCACCTGTTGGCTTTGTTCTGATACCGACAACCGTACTCTTTGGACTGAAGCCTTTTGCATTTTCTGCCTCCACTGTCAGAGAGTAGCTCGTCCAGGGTGATAACCCTCTGATATTCACACTCAACTGGGAACTATTCAAAGTCTGAGAGCCCAAGGCAGTATCTTCATTTTCCAGGAAATAGGTAAGTCTGTACCTCAGGATGGGTCCGTTCTGTTGTGTTGTGGGTACAGGCTGAAGGAAAAGGAACAGAGACATTACATAACATCTGGGATAACAGGAAACAGAGCGAGATTATAAAAAACAATTTTATTAATAAATAAAGTACTTAACTACATCTGTAATCCATTCATATTCCATGCCAAAATACAGTTTGCAAAAAAAAAAAAAAAGGCCAACCCCCCACCCCCAAACCAAAATAACATACAAAAAAAACAACAACAAAACAAACAAACAAACAAACAAAAAAACGACAATCCACAAGAAATAAAGTTGCAACAGCAAAAACAACAAAAAGACCGACACAAAAACAAAAATTACACACTGGACAAAACAAAAAAAAGATACCACCCCCACCCTCACCTCCACATATCAAACAAATCACAAATGATTTAGTCATGATCATAACTCCCTTGATTACAGAGCAGAACCAGAAACAGGACAGAAACCACAGCTGAACACAATGTACATAAATATTTCTTTAGGAATCAATTCTTCCACAGCGTATGTAACTATTTCCCCAACCTGTTTACTGCCAAGGGGAATAATCCTGCTGCTGCGGAGTCTCTGTCAGGAAATTTTCAATGAAAATGGGAACAAGTTAAGACAACATTCCACAGGCTACACTTTTTGTTAAAAGTATACAAATCTTGTTTGTATGAAAGGAAACTGAATAAGCTTTCCGTTGTACTCTGGGTCTAATTCTGCCCTTTCCTTCAAATCAGTTTCTGAACATCCAAATCAGCTGTTCTCACAACGTCTGAGACATTCTCATCCAAATTTTACCCTTCGACTCCTGCACCCTGTCCAACCATGCTAGCAAAGCAAAAACTTAACTCTTTGATTCCCTCACCCTGTCCACCAACTTCCTGTAGGAAGCTGGTGGACAGGGTGAGGGAATCAAAGGGTTGTTTTTGTGGTTGGTGGATAAGGTGCAAGGGTCAAAGGATTAAGAAATCTTCTCACACGTCCTTTTCGTCAAAGGTAGGGGCATGAACGTCCGAAGCCCTTCTTCTGTTGATATTTTCAGCATATATCTTTTCTCCATTCTTTTTTGTTTGCATCAGCTTGGCCCAACTGTTTTGCTGACTGCTCATGTGGTTCTCTGACTCTCCAGTTAGGTGGTCAATGCATTATGTCACAGACAGCATCATACACAAAATTAGGACTGTCATTATGGTTTTTTCATGACGGAAAGACCCTCATCTACAGGACTGACCAACAGTTATGATGTCATTTCTAGTTCTGGACTGAAGGAAAATTCTGAAAAATCCCATGACAGGTACAGCTGTCACGTGGGCACTGTGGTTACAATTACAGTGTGATGAGTGTATCAGTCATGTAGGCAGCCAAAAGGTTAGGGATCGATTCTTTCACTATATCTGTACGGGTTTCTTAAAAATCAGGTCTTTATCTGAGATTAAAATCCACCATATGTAATTACCGTAATGATTGTAAATTGCTGTACAACTTTTTCACGGCTGAGGCTTTGTATTCTGTACATCCACCACAGGATCAAAGATGATGAAAATCATGAAATCATACCTGCCAGGTGACTAGAATGGAGGATGGACCCAACACTGAGACATGGAGGTTGGACGGTGATCCTGACGGTGCTGTTTGGATTTGAACACACACACACACACACACACACACACACACACGCGCGCGCGCGCGCGTGCACACACACACACACATCACAAGCACACGCGCGCGCGCACGCACACACACACACATACACACATGCGCGCGCGCATGCACACACACACACACACACACATGCGCGCGCATACACACACACACACACACGTACGCACACACGCGCGGCATATACACACACATTGTCTCTCACACACACACACACATCACAAGCACACACACACACATACACACACACACACACAAGCACACACACACACACACACACACACACACACACACACACACACACACACACACACACCTGTTTACTGACACATACATATGAACACACACAGATGTATGCAAGATCACACATACATATAACAAGTATGTGCACATATATGCTAACACACACATACACACAAACATGCATATATCTTTACACATAATACACATACACATGCATATACATAATCACCTCTTACACCTCACCACTAGCCAAGATCTCAACTGGCGTAACTTGAAACATCATTTTTATGCAGATGACACAACTTCAGAATAGCACCACCCCTGAAAATATCACTTGCCTTATCTCAGAAGCATCCAGCTGCTACGCTGACATCTAGAACTGGATGACACAAAATGAACTATACTTAACCCTTTAACTCCCGCACTCTATCCACCAAGTACAAAAACTGAACCCTTTGACTCCCTCAACCTATCGACCAGCTTCCAAGAGGAAGCTGGTGGATAGGGTGAGGGAGTCAAAGGGTTACGTTTTTGCTTTGCTAGCATGGTTGACAATGCAGAACGCCGGTGCACAGGGGGCGGTAGTCAAAGGGTTAAATGGTGATAAAACTGAAGCTATAGGCACCAGAAATAAACTTTGCCTCTATTACACTGAATACTATCTAGCTAGGTGCCAACATCATCCCTCTCTGATTCTGTCAAAAACCTGGGTGTGGCCTTGGACAATACTCTTTCTATGCAGAAGTTTCTAACACAGACTTGCCAATTTTGCTAGTATCAGATCAGAAACAATACTCTTTCTATGCAGAAGTTTCTAACACAGACATGCCAATTTTGCTACCATCAGATTTGGTGCATTGGTTACATTTGAAGATATCTTTCAACTGAGGCTGCATCGAAGCTTGTGACATATCTTATTTTGTCTCATCATGATTAATGTAACATTCTCTTCTCTCTACTACCAGCTTCTTCTCTCCTCTGTCTGCAATGCATACAAAACACAGCTGATCGTCTTGTCCTCAGAAAGAAAAGGTTTGATCATGTCAGTTCTCTTCTTCGCTCTCTGCACAGGTTGTCTGTTTTGAACAGAACTGAACATAAACTGGATGCCTTGTATTACAAATCTATTCACCAGTCTGTTCTATCATCCTCGGCCTCTTTACATCTCAGGAGATGATAGTCAGCACCAGGAGGTATTGTGGTCATGACGCGCACTTTCTGCTGTGGCTGAATCTATTTACCAGTCTGCTCCATCATATCTTTGTGACAACATCAATATTTAAATGCCGACTCACACCTTGCACTCACCTTCTGATACTGTTTCCCTTCAGGTTTCTACATTTAAACTATCAACTGTCAGCCAGCATTCTTTTGCTGTTTTGGGACAATCTACCTGGAACAAACTTCCATTCTTCCTTCATCTATTACCTACCCTTTCTGCTTTTAAATCCATTTTAAAAACCCACCTCTTTTCCCTGACAATGAATTCTGCAACTGCCTCTTTCCATCAGTTTGTGTGTGCTTTTTTTTTCATGTGTTGTAAGGTGGTTTGCATTGATCGCACGCGTGTCTGGTCTGTGGGTGCACTTTGATTTGAATTGTTAAGCTTTGGTGCCATGTAAATACTGTACTATTAGTAGCAGCAGCAGCAGTAGCAGTAACAACAGCAGCAGCAGTAACAGTAACAACAGCAGCAGCAGCAGCAGGTATTGTTTTTTTTTTTATCAGTATTATTACTATCATTATTATTACTACTATTATTATTATCATGATTATTATCATTATTATTATTATTACTATTATCATTATCATCATATACATGCACATGCATGTGTGCACACTGATTCATGCATGCACACACACACACACACACACCACACACACACACACACACACTCTCTCTCTCTCTCTTGAGTGCATTAACTCCCTCACAAACAACACATACACCAACACAGCAAATTACAACAGTGCACACTCCCCCCCTAACAAACAACAGAGGGAAAAACACAACACACCAGTCATACTCCCTCCCTTACAAACAACAGAGGGAAAAACACAACCCACCAGTCACACTCCCTCCCTAACAAACAACAGAGGGAAAAACACAACCCACCAGTCACACTCCCTCCCTAACAAACAACAGAGGGAAAAACACAACCCACCAGTCACACTCCCTCCCTAACAAACAACAGAGGGAAAAACACAACCCACCAGTCATGTTGGTATGCACAGATATAGAAGAGGAAAGCAGGCCCCACAGCGTATTTCCTCTCCACACGTTGGCCCCACGCACACGCATCACATACACCGTGTTGGGGGTCAGCTTATCCAGAACCACTGTCTGACTGGGAGATGAGGATTTGGTGATGCTCAGGACAGAATAATCTGAAAAAAAAGGGTACATTTTGTCCTGCCCCATGGATACCTGCTGAAATGTACTCACGTCGCACAAATCCGAGACACTTTAGTTGGCCACTTTTTGGTTCTGCGCTGCAAGCTATAAATAGCACACAGCTTTTCCCCCTACCCTTCCACTCTCCACACCACTTTCACCCATCCTGTGGCGAGGCACAGGCACGCGTGGAAGTATAGGCCTACAGATTGACCAAGATTCGAGTAACTCTTGAAAGAACAAAGCAGTTACAAAGTATTGCTGTAGCACAAGACGATGGACTTTGGTCAAACCTGCCTGGCTAAAATAGCACTCGCAGGCGATGCCGGCTGGCAGAAAGGTACCAACTAAAGGGTGTCAGAATGGCTGGGAAAATGCGGCCGTGTACTGTCTGATAAGCCACTGACATGTGGGGCAGTATTGAAGATTTTCCACTTACGCCTGTTCTAGGCCAAAGTACGCACGTAGCCCACTGTGTTTCAGGGCCTAAAGATCCGTTTTTCTTTTGTTCTATGTCAGACGTTCTTGGGGTTTCCTCTCCTCCATCTTCTTCTGGTGTCCAAGTGAAGGACTGTCTGGGTGATGCTGTCCTGTTCTCTTTGGATGATGCCCCGGTTCCATCTCCATCATCTTTTCATGATGATAGTTCTGGGCCAAAGTATGCACGTAGCCCACTGTGTTTCAAGGCCTAAAGATTTGTCTTTCTTTTGTTCTACGTCAGATGTTCTTGAGTTATACAAGAATGCTGCGTGCAGCCCTGAACAAATCCTGGAGAGAACATCCAACTAACAAAGAGTTATATGGTAAGATCCCACCAATCAGTAAATCAATATGTCAGCAAAGACTGCGCTTCGCGGGACACTGCTGGCGTAGCAAAGAAGAACTGGTGGGGGATGTTCTACTATGGAGACCCAGTCATGGCAAACAAAGACCAGGACGTCCAAAGAAGACCTTCATCAACCAACTGATGGATGATACGGGCTTTCAGTGTGATGAACTACCTACTGCAATGTCTGACAGAGAAGGATGGAAGAAACGTGTCATGGATAGCTGAGCAAGCTCGACATGATGATGATGATAATGATGATCTTCTTCTGGTGTCCAAGTGAAGGACTTTCTGGGTGATGCTATCCTGTTCTCTTTGGACGATGCCCTGGTTCCATCTTCATCATCTTTGCATGATGATTGTGCATTGGGCAAGTAGGTGTCGGTGGAAAAGCAGTCTATGAAACCAAATGATCGTTTTTGCCAGAAGATTTACATGAATCTTAAGAATTCTTCACGTGTTTCCTGTTCCCATCGTCTGCACCATTTACATGCTGTCTATTCTCTTGTTGAGTGCTTGTTGTACATTTGCCCACAGTACTGGGTGAAGACCGGAACAAATGTGACCTCCCATCACGAAATCAGTCTTAACTCGCAGTCAGTCGAGCAGCACTAGGAGCTGAATAGATGACTGAGGGTCTATCTGGGGTGTTTTGACTTTTTCTCAAAATTGATTTCTGTAGACTAATCTATCCCCCACAGAAATTTTTTTCTTGAAAAAGTATTATTAATCAATTTAAAATGGTATTTTAATGCTCTGATCGCAGCGGAAAGAATGCAATTTCCTACCAAAAGTACCTATTTTTGTCTCTTATTATGAACTGTAACTTGTACAGTACCCGCACATGTAATATACTGACAGAAAGCTCTTTGGTGCACCTTTCAGATAATGACAGCTAAAATTAGAAACAATCTGGGTCAAAGCCACCAAATAAAGAAATCTAAGAAAGTGTGTAGGAGAGGACACAAAAACTTTAGAGGCCGTTTTCTCAAAATGGCCGTCATACAACTTAATGACTTTACACATACATAACTTCTACTTTTTTTTTAGTACAAGCTTCATTCAAGTACCAAAATAATCAGCAGAATGTACACTTTCCAGTGATATGTATATCTCAAAATACCCAAAATGCCAGTTAAGACTGATTTCGTGCTGGCAGGTCACAAATGGAGGAGGATAACCCTGTCGGTGTCATCGACTGCAGCGGCCAACATCGCACCCGGTGATGCCGACAGGTGAGACAGGTGAGACTGGGGAAAAGCTTATATCATTAAATCATTGTTCATTGTCATTATGCTATTCACCTCAGCTCCTCAATGTACTAATAAACTATTGTTCATTCTGTCAATCCAAATGTCACACAGTCCACAGGAGCTATTAAGTGATCATGAGATCAGCACCAGAGCAGATCCTGCTTGATTGATTGATTTGGTTCAGTTTTTCCGTCAGCACCCACCTCAGGTGATATGGCCGATGGGGATACCATCCCAAGGAGGTGGGGGAAGTGGAACCTATCTAACACTATACTGACACAACCAGAACAACCATGATGTTAAGATGGGACAGTGAGAAGGCCAGTTTTAATGTAGCGCACCCCGGGCTTTGAACCCACAACCATTAGCGTGTGAACGTAGATCCTGCAATGCTACTGGGTCACTTTAAACCTGCCAACCCTTAGCTACATTTATCTGTAATGAAATGAACTGATGAGAAATAAATGAAATGTAATTGTAATGTTTGCACTTGCACATGAGTAACACAGTCACATAAACTTCATGCAAATTCCACACGTTTCAACTGAAACTAAAATTGAAAATGAAACTCCTACATGTCTGCTTACTTTGATGATGAAATAAAGTGTTTTGTACACACAGAGGTTTTCAACTTGATGGCAACATCTGATTTCCCACACTTTCCTTGCCTTCAGTCTCATCCTGTGATAAACAGTACATACCTCAATGCTGTTGCTGCATTTGATAACCATTCCTGTGAGAAACAGTACATACCTCAACACTGTTGCTGCATTTGATAACTATTCCTGTGAAAAACAGTACATACCTCAACACTGTTGCTGCATTTGATAACCATTCCTGTGATAAAGTTTGTGTGCATGCATGTGTGTGTGTGTGGGGTGTGTGTGTGTGTGTGTGTGTGTGTGTGTGTGTGTGTGTGTGTGTGTGTGTGTGTGTGTGTGTGTGTATGTGTGTGTGTGTAAGTGTATGTGTGTGTGTGTGTGTGTGTGTGTGTGTGTGTGTGTGTGTGTGTGTGTGTGTAAATGTGTGTGTGTGTGCGCATGTGCATGTTTGTATTTAACTATACGTAGTTCTGTTGTTTTTGTGCACTATGTCTTATTCCCCTCCATAACACTGGTATCTTTGATAATAAAGACATATCCTATCTCAACTTTAACACTTGTATCCTTGGTAATAAAGACATATCCTACCTCAACTTTACTACTTGTATCCTTGGTGATAAAGACATATCCTATCTCAACTTTAACACTTGTATCCTTGGTGATAAAGACATATCCTATCTCAACTTTAACACTTGTATCCTTGGTGATAAAGACATATCCTATCTCAACTTTAACACTTGTATCCTTGGTGATAAAGACATATCCTATCTCAACTTTAACACTTGTATCCTTGGTGATAAAGACATATCCTATCTCAACTTTAACACTTGTATCCTTGGTGATAAAGACATATCCTGTCTCAACTTTAATACTTGTATCCTTGGTGATAAAGACATATCCTGTCTCAACTTTAATACTTGTATCCTTGGTGATAAAGACATATCCTATCTCAACTTTAATACTTGTATCCTTGGTGATAAAGACATATCCTGTCTCAACTTTAACACTTGTATCCTTGGTGATAAAGACATATCCTGTCTCAACTTTAACACTTGTATCCTTGGTGATAAAGACATATCCTATCTCAACTTTACTACTTGTATCCTTGGTGATAAAGACATATCCTCTCTCAACTTTAACACTTGTATCCTTGGTGATAAAGACATATCCTATCTCAACTTTAATACTTGTATTCTTGGTGATGAAGACATATCCTCTCTCAACTTTAACACTTGTATCCTTGGTGATAATGACATATCCTATCTCAACTTTACTACTTGTATCCTTGGTGATAAAGACATATCCTATCTCAACTTTAACACTTGTATCCTTGGTGATAAAGACATATCCTATCTCAACTTTAACACTTGTATCCTTGGTGATAAAGACATATCCTATCTCAACTTTAACACTTGTATTCTTGGTGATAAAGACATATCCTATCTCAACTTTAATACTTGTATCCTTCGTGATAAAGACATATCCTATCTCAACTTTAACACTTATATCCTTGGTGATAAAGACATATCCTATCTCAACTTTAACACTTGTATCCTTGGTGATAAAGACATATCCTCTCTCAACTTTACTACTTGTATCCTTGGTGATAAAGACATATCCTATCTCAACTTTAACACTTGTATCCTTGGTGATAAAGACATATCCTCTCTCAACTTTACTACTTGTATCCTTGGTGATAAAGACATATCCTATCTCAACTTTAACACTTGTATCCTTGGTGATAAAGACATATCCTATCTCAACTTTACTACTTGTATCCTTGGTGATAAAGACATATCCTATCTCAATTTTAATACTTGTATCCTTGGTGATAAAGACATATCCTATCTCAACTTTAACACTTGTATCCTTGGTGATAAAGACATATCCTATCTCAACTTTAATACTTGTATCCTTGGTGATAAAGACATATCCTATCTCAACTTTAACACTTGTATCCTTGGTGATAAAGACATATCCTATCTCAACTTTACTACTTGTATCCTTGGTGATAAAGACATATCCTATCTCAACTTTACTACTTGTATCCTTGGTGATAAAGACATATCCTATCTCAACTTTACTACTTGTATCCTTGGTGATAAAGACATATCCTATCTCAACTTTAACACTTGTATCCTTGGTGATAAAGACATATCCTATCTCAACTTTAACACTTGTATCCTTGGTGATAAAGACATATCCTATCTCAACTTTACTACTTGTATCCTTGGTGATAAAGACATATCCTATCTCAACTTTACTACTTGTATCCTTCGTGATAAAGACATATCCTATCTCAACTTTACTACTTGTATCCTTGGTGATAAAGACATATCCTATCTCAACTTTAACACTTGTATCCTTGGTGATAAAGACATATCCTATCTCAACTTTAACACTTGTATCCTTGGTGATAAAGACATATCCTATCTCAACTTTAACACTTGTATTCTTGGTGATAAAGACATATCCTATCTCAACTTTAATACTTGTATCCTTCGTGATAAAGACATATCCTATCTCAACTTTAACACTTATATCCTTGGTGATAAAGACATATCCTATCTCAACTTTAACACTTGTATCCTTGGTGATAAAGACATATCCTATCTCAACTTTACTACTTGTATCCTTGTGTGATAAAGACATATCCTATCTCAACTTTAACACTTGTATCCTTGGTGATAAAGACATATCCTATCTCAACTTTAACACTTGTATCCTTGGTGATAAAGACATATCCTATCTCAACTTTAACACTTGTATCCTTGGTGATAAAGACATATCCTCTCTCAACTTTACTACTTGTATCCTTGGTGATAAAGACATATCCTATCTCAACTTTAACACTTGTATCCTTGGTGATAAAGACATATCCTATCTCAACTTTACTACTTGTATCCTTGGTGATAAAGACATATCCTATCTCAATTTTAATACTTGTATCCTTGGTGATAAAGACATATCCTATCTCAACTTTAACACTTGTATCCTTGGTGATAAAGACATATCCTATCTCAACTTTAACACTTGTATCCTTGGTGATAAAGACATATCCTATCTCAACTTTACTACTTGTATCCTTGGTGATAAAGACATATCCTATCTCAACTTTAACACTTGTATCCTTGGTGATAAAGACATATCCTATCTCAACTTTAACACTTGTATCCTTGGTGATAAAGACATATCCTATCTCAACTTTATTACTTGTATCCTTGGTGATAAAGACATATCCTGTCTCAACTTTAATACTTGTATCCTTGGTGATAAAGACATATCATATCTCAACTTTAACACTTGTATCCTTGGTGATAAAGACATATCCTATCTCAACTTTACTACTTGTATCCTTGGTGATAA
>JAPXFY010000028.1:50072184-50077184 GCA_030674185.1 Monoplex corrugatus
ACCTCTTTCTCTGTCGTCAAGGGTGATAACTTCTCCAGGGAGGTGACTGCGCCAACACCAACCCTGTTTGATATTTAAATGGGAATACACAGTATTTCTTTTTCAAAATAAAATGAATTTAAAAATATTAAAGATACAACTTTGCAATAAAGATGATAATTATGATAATGCTGCTGCTGATACTATTTCTATTACTATCAGTATTACCACCAAAACAACTCTTTCCATGCCGTACGTCAGCGGCGTCACTGAGGCTCTCAGCAGGAAGAACAAGAAGTTGGGAATCAGTGTCCCACCAAGCCCACTAACACCATCAGAAGCCAGTTAGTCCACCCCAAAGACAAAACAGACAAATTGGACACATCAGGGATGATATACGAGACAGACTGCCAGGACTGTGACCAAAGTTACATTGGCGAAACTGAGCGCAACTTGCACAAAAGACTAAAGAACACAAACGTGAGTCCTCTCCAGTGGGGGAACATCTGACCCACACCCAACACCACTTTGAAAAGAACAATGTGCAAGTTCTCAAAAAAGAAGCAAGATGGTTCCAGAGGGAAGTAAAGGAGGCAGTCTACATCGCCGCAAGGAACCCCACCCTCAACGGTGACCGGGGCTGACACAACCTCCATCAGTGTACTCCTCACTTATTCAGTCGCACTGTCGTGAGTTCGCTCACGGTGGTGTGCACTGAAGCCAGTTCTCAACCCAGCAGTTGCGCTGAAGAAGTTGGCCGGATCGCCGATGAAAGCTACGCAAGTGAGTAGCTATTTTACTGAGAGACGTGTTTAGTACGGTACTTGGTAGTCATTATTAACTCTTTCCATCATATGTAATTTTCTTCACATCTTCATTTATTAATCTCATCATTCTTGTTTTTCTGGTTCCTGTTTGCTTAAAAGTGGGCGGTCATATTTCATTTTCGACTGTCACTCAACACCTGCAAAAAATTCTGGTTATTATGTTTTTCTTGCTCTTTGCCTTCTTACATCAATTTTGATTCAACAAACCTATCAGGACTTTCAAGAGTTCAAACAACTTTCCCAAATCATCCATCTCATTTTCGTGTAGCCATAATCTCTTGAATTTACTGCTGCTTAATTTGGCCTGTTGTCATGTACGGATGTGAAGCCTGGACTTTGAAGAAAATAAACGCAGCAGAAATGTAGTTCTACAGGCGTCTTCTCAGAGTAAAATGGACAGACAAAAGAAACAATGAAAGCGTACTTAAGGAATTAGCTGTCCAACCTAAAATGCTCCCAGAGATCAACAAAAGAAAACTGAAGCATATCGGGCACATGAACAGAAACACAAGAACCGACTTGATGATATCAGTCCTGTAGGGGAGAGTCAAGGCAAAGAGAAAACAAGGAAGGCCAGCAAAATCCTTCATGGACAACATCGCTGACACCTGCAAACTGGGGCTCCAAGACATCATACCAGGAGCAGAGACTGTGTCGCCTGGGATCCGTCGTGACAGACAGTGGAGCTCCCACCATCGTCCATGGCAATGGAGATAGATGAGATAAGATGAAATCTCTTGACCATTTAATCTTTGATCGTTCAGTGATGAATGATCCTAAACAACACAGACCACCGCTGACAACTGTCTGGACTATAGCTGTAGGAACATGCGCCTGAAATAGATTACAGAGAAACTGTAACAGCAACAAAATCACTCTCTTGGCTATGCAAATGGACCCCAAGCCATGTGAGATTCTGTCATAAGACTGGGATACCGCAAGTAGGGACCTGTATTATCTATATTACGTCCGGTATTACACTGATACATAACAACATGAAAACAATTCCTGTTAAAAACCTGTATTACGTCCAGTATTACACTGACACACAACAACATGAAAACAATTCCTGTTAAAAACATGTATTACGTCCGGTATTACACTGATACACAACAACATGAAAACAGTTCCTGTTAAAAACATGTATTACGTCCAGTATTACACTGATACACAACAACATGAAGACACACAACAACATGAAGATACACAACAACATGAAGACACACAACAACATGAAGATACACAACAACATGAAAACAATTCCTGTTAAAAACATGTATTACATCCAGTATTACACTGACACACAACAACATGAAGATACACAACAACGTGAAAACAATTCCTGTTAAAAACATGTATTACGTCCGGTATTACACTGATACACAACAACATGAAGATACACAACAACATGAAAACAATTCCTGTTAAAAACATGTATTACGTCCGGTATTACACTGACACACAACAACATGAAGACACACACACATGAAGATACACAACAACATGAAGACAACACAACAACATGAAGATACACAACAACATGAAACAATTCCTGTTAAAAACATGTATTACGTCCGGTATTACACTGACACACAACAACATGAAGACACACAACACATGAAGACACAACAACATGAAGATACACAACATGAAGATACACAACAACATGAAAAAGTTCCTGTTAAAAACCTGTATGACGTCCAGTATTAACTGATACACAACAACATGAAGACACACAACAACATGAAAACAATTCCTGTTAAAAACCTGTATGACGTCCAGTATTACACTGATACACAACAACATGAAAACAATTCCTGTTAAAAACATGTATTACGTCCGTATTACACTGACCACAACAACATGAGATACACAACAACATGAAAACAATTCCTGTTAAAAACATGTATTACGTCCAGTATTACACTGACACACAACAACATGAAAACAGTTCATGTAAAACATGTATTACGTCCGTATTACACTGATACACAACAACATGAAGACACACAACAACATGAAAACAATTCCTGTTAAAAACCTGTATTACGTCCAGTATTACACTGACACCAACAACATGAAGATACACAACAACATGAAAACAGTTCCTGTTAAAAACATGTATTACGTCCAGTATTACACTGATACACAACAACATGAAAACATCCTGTAAAAACATGTATTACGTCCAGTATTACACTGATACAAACAACATGAAGATACACAACAACATGAAAACAGTTCCTGTTAAAAACATGTATACGTCCAGTATTACACTGATACACAACAACATGAAAACAATTCCTGTTAAAAACATGTATTAGTCCAGTATTACACTGATACACAACAACATGAAGATACACAACAACATGAAAACAGTTCCTGTTAAAAACATGTATTACGTCCAGTATACACTGACACACAACAACATGAAGATACACAACAACATGAAAACAGTTCCTGTTAAAACATGTATACGTCCAGTATTACACTGATACACAACAACATGAAAACAGTTCCTGTTAAAAACATGTATTACGTCCAGTATTACACTGATACACAACAACATGAAGATACACAACAACATGAAAACAGTTCCTGTTAAAACATGTATTACGTCCAGTATTACACTGATACACAACAACATGAAGATACACAACAACATGAAGACACACAACAACATGAAGACACACAACAACATGAAGACACACAACAACATGAAGATACACAACAACATGAAAACAGTTCCTGTTAAAAACATGATTACGTCCATATACATCGACACACAACAACATGAAACACACAACAACATGAAGATACACAACAACATGAAGATACACAACAACATGAAAACACACAACAACATGAAAACACACAACAACATGAAACACACAACAACATGAAAAACACAACAACATGAAGATACACAACAACATGAAAACAATTCCTGTTAAAAACATGTATTACATCCAGTATTACACTGATAACAACAACATGAAAACAATTCCTGTTAAAAACCCTGTACAAAAGAAGCTGATATTATCCTGGCTATCAAGTTATTTCAGAAGTTATCTGCTGGCACATTTGTACAGTTTTATCGATTACTCAATAAATTCATAGTCAAACAATTAAGATTGCTGCATTAGTTATTATGAACTATAAATTACTCTTTCATTTTCATATTTATTTGTATCTAAGAAGGAAACAGCTGTCTCATAACAATAAGGTGGTGGGCTGAGAAGAAAAGATTTCATTATCCCCTTAACCCTTTGACATCCGCATCCTATCCACCAGCATCCTGCATCATCAACCATGCTCATCATCATCAAGTGCCCTGCCGCATGGCGTTAGCGATCATGGCCTTCCATATGTATCTATCCCTTGTTGCCGCAAGCACATCTTCCACCCTCTCTGTCCTCAGCCACTCTGCAAGTCCCTCCAATATTTCTTCCCTGGGTCTACATGGTGTTCTCTTTCCTTCCAGCTTTCCTGTTGTGACCAGGTGCTCTAATTCCCTTTCCTCATAAAATGGTCTATAAATGTTGTTTGTCTTTTCCTAATCTTCCTATAATGATCTTCTTGTGTCTGCCTCCATCAAGACTGTCTTGTTTGTTTTCTTTGCTGTCCATGGAACTCTCAACAATCTTCTTAGAAACCACATCTTGGCTGCCTCAATCTTGTTCTGGCTTTGCTTGTGACTGTCCACGCCTCACAACCGTATAACATCATCGGTTCTACATAACATTCAAGAACTCTCTTCCTGATGTTAATTGATAGGTCATTATTTGGTCAGAATGCTTTTCATCTTCTTTATTGCTGTTTTGGCTTGGCCGATTCTGCTGGCTATCAACCATGCTAGCAAAGCAAAAACTTAACACTTTGACTCCCTCACCCTGTCCACCTGCTTCCTTGCAAGCTGGTGGATAGGGTGAGGGAATCAAATGGTTAAGTTTTTGCAGCTGATAGTCAAAGGGTTAATAATGGAAAGGTGTTAAGAGACCTAGCACAGAAGGGTGAATAATGGAAAGGTGTTAAGTGACCTAGCACAGTTGAAGGATGAGGTGACAAAAACGGTAATAACAATTTAATTCACACAGCGCAAAGACCCCATTATATCAAAGCATGCTCTTTGACTTTATCTACTGAAAACAACAAGAGAGAAACCTTCCCTCTAAAATAATAAAATAAAATAAA
>JAPXFY010000028.1:50082184-50109684 GCA_030674185.1 Monoplex corrugatus
GTAATCTTACGCTTGACACAAAGGCCAGTTCGCCGAAAATTTGTGCCCGTCTTGTATGGCTGTATTAAATATCCGTTCTCATTTTTTTTCATGTTTTTTCTGGTTCCTGTTTGCTTGTTTTGGATTAAAAATTGTCACTAACAAATAATCATAAATCATTTTTGTATGGCGCTATTCTCAAAAAAAAATTGGACTAACTGCACACAACACATAAACTGACTTTCTAGTGGAGCACAGGGAATGCAACCTGGCATGCAAACTGACCATAATCCAGTAAGGTGTTGTACAATCTGCTTATTTGGTGGGAGTCATCATCATCATCATCATCATCATCATCATGTGCCCTGCCGCGTGGCGTTGGCGATCATGGACTTCCATATGCATCTATCCTTTGTCACCGCAAGCACATCTTCCACCCTCTCTGTCCTCAGCCACCCTGCAAGTCCGTCCAGTGTTTTCTCCCTGGGTCTATACCTGGTGCTCTCTTTCCTTCCAGCTTTCCTCCCTTTAGCAGCAATGTCCTCACATTCCATGTTGCAATTTTAGTTGTTGTTTTTTTCAGTTTGATCACAGTGGTCTGCTGACGGTCTGGTGTCACCTGCACAGCACGACAGTCCCGACCGGACGAAAGTGATCCAGAGGAGTTCCTATTTATGTCATTATCCTAATTTTTCTTGCTCTGGCTGGCCATGAATTTTCTTGGGAAAATACCATGGTGGTTTTCACTCCTGTCTGGTCTTCCTGCCTCCACCATTCACATCCTACAGCGCATTCAAAACAATGCTGCACGCCTTGTACTCAAAAAGAAAAAAGCTGACCACATATCTCCTCTCCTGGCACAACTTCACTGGCTCCCTGTATCAAAGCGCATACAGTACAAACTAGACACCATGTGCTACAAAAGCCTCAATAACGCAGCCCCCGATTACCTGTCAAGCCTACTTGAGATCTATCTTCCCTCACGTACCCTCCGCTCTGCCTCCGATCCTCTGACTTTTCGCTTTCCACGCACTAAGCTCAATACCTATGGTCCACGAGCCTTCTCTGTTTCTGGTCTACTTTCCTGGAACAAACTTCCTCTCTCAGTCCGTCAGCAACCTATTTTTGTCTCCTTCAAGTCCGCTCTCAAAACTCACCTTTTCTCCTCTGCATAAAATCCTGACCTCACTCAATCCCCTCTGCAGCCTGTCTCCGCTCGGAGGGGAACCGCATTGTAATATATAATTGTATATAATATGCTCTCTATAATTTTCCATTGCTTTTATTCTTTCTCCCCATTTATAGCCGCGTGTGTGTGTGTGTGTGCATGCGTGCATGTGCGTCTGTTTTAGCGCTTAGATTTGATTTTATCAAGATTTTGCGCTATATAAATAAAATATTGTATCGTATTGTATTGTATATGCATGCTGGATATTTTCATCTTTCCATAAACCAGCCACTGACATGACTTACAGGATCTCTAATGTGCATATTTGATATTCTGCATATGTATACACAACAAAGAGGGTTTGGGAACTGGCAGTCTACACACAAGCTGATCTGGGAGACGTGAAAAATGTCCACCCTTCACACAGCAGATGGAGGTGTCTAGGTGGATTAAACCCACGACGTTCCAAATGGAAGTCCAATATTTACGCACCTGACTATTACATTTGTCCATATTGCATGTGACACAGACAACACCCATCTTACAGTGATGGATATTCATTCTGACCTACCCTGGGTGCTGACAGTGACCGTTGCCATGGCAGTGTCCTGCAGGTTAACAGCCACACAGGTGTACTGTCCAGAAAGGGCCCAGGTAAAGGCAGGAATGGTCACAGACTTGTTGTCAGGGCTCAAAAACCGCTCATCCACTGTCGATGTTCCCTACAGCAGATAAAATATGTAATAAAATAATACCAAAAAAATTGAGCATTCCATCGTCATAATCTTTAACTCTTTGACTCCCTCACTCTATCCACCAGCTTCCTACTTAACCTTTTGACTCCCTAACCCTATCCACCAGCTTGGTTCAGATGTTTGCCTGCCAATAACTAAACTCGAGGTCCCAGGGTTCGCTCCCCATATGCGCACACACGCACGCACGCACGCACGCACGCACACACACACACACACCACACACACACACACACACACACACACACAAAACATCATGCCCCAACACAATACACAAAATATCATGCTCAACACATACATACAGAAAATACCATGCCCCAACACACACACACACACACACACACACACACACACACACACACACACACACACACACACACACACACACACACAAAATATCATGCCCCAAAACATACACAAAACAGCATGCCCCAACACATACATATACAAAATATCACACCCAACACACACACACACAAAATATCACACCTAACACACACAAACACACATACAAACACATACCCAAAATATCATCTCCAAAAAAACACAAAAAATATCATGTCCCAACACTCACATACACAACATACCATGCCCTAACACACATATACACAAAATATCACGCCCCAACACACAAATACACAAAATATCACGCCCCAACACACACGTACACAAAATATCACGCCCCAACACACACATACACATAAAATTTCACGCCCCAACACACAAATACACAAAATATCAAAGTCGAAATTCTTACATTATGCTGCCAGTAGACTGAAGGCAAAGGATGACCCAGTGCAGTGCACCTCAAGGTCAGGGGTTCTCCTATCACAGCCGTCACCTGTTCGTCTCCAACATCAACAGAAGGAGGCACTGCAACATGTCAGCAAGTATGCCAAAGACTGTTCAAAACATTAACTAAGTAACGTAACTCTTGAGAGTAGGAGTTATCTCCCATGTAGAATTTCTCAAACCCAACAGTTTGCGCTACCCATTCAGCTACCATAGACGCAGCTGCAAGGCATAAAATTGTAAGCTCAGAACATTCTTACGTTATGCAGCCAGCAGACTGAAGGCGTTGGATGACCCGATGCAGTGCATCTCAAGGACAGGGGTTCTCCTATTACAGCCGTTCCCCTATCACAGAGGAATGTTCTGACCTTACAATTTTATGCCTTGCAGCTGTGTCTATGGTAGCTGAATGGGTAGCGCAAACTGTGTTGGATTTGAGAAATTCTACATGGGAGACAACTCCTACTCTCAAGAGTTATCTTACTTAGTTAATATTTTAAATTCTCCCTGCTTCCCTCTTATTTCCTTGGGTGTTCAAAACCTGTTCAAGTGGGGTGGCTGGTTCAGTTGAGCTGTGGTCTAAAGAACTGACGTCTCAAGTTTGTTTCCAGCCCATTACGAAAAAACTGACAATGAATTATGGCCAAAAGTCTCAGAGGACAAAGATTGCTAACAACACACCAGTCGCCGTGGTGTAGTGGTTAACACAACGGACTACAGACTGGAAGGTTGTGGGTTTGAATCCCCATCAGTACCTTCAAAAATCATTGTGGGTTTTTCGGCTCTAACCAGCTCCTACCCAGAGTTAGGCTTGCTATGGGCTCATTGGGAAGACTGGAACCACACAGTCGAGTCTCATCCACTTCACGGATGCATCATTGAGGGTGTTGCTCAAATCTTCTGACAACACCGCAGGTGTCTGTATCTCTCGGGCCTGGTTGACGCCAGGATATCTTATGATAGTAAGTGTAGAGTACAACCCTGTCACGCAGTCTCAATCCTAGATGGAACTCCATAGCATCATGGTTATCACCCACATCCACATCATCATCATCGCATCATCTAAACTGTTTCAGCTTCTGTGCCATTAAGGTGGCGTAGAAAATGGGACGGGGAAAAAAAAAAGGTGAGCACAAAGGTAACCTCCCTGAGTGCAATGATCCTAAAAAAAAATTAAAAATTTTTTTTAAAAAAATTGCTAATAACGAATATCTATGGGAAACGTGTTCCACTGTTATGGCCCATACAAAGTGTGTAAATGTTGGCCAAAAAGTCTCAGACGACAAAGATTGCTAATAACGAATATCTATGGTAAATGTGTTCCACTGTTATGGCACATAGAAAGTGTGTAAATGTTGGCCAAAAAGTCTCAGACGACAAAGATTGCTAATAACGAATATCTATGGTAAAGGTGTTCCACTGTTATGGCCCATACAAAGTGTGTAAATGTTGGCCAAAAAGTCTCAGAGGACAAAGATTGCTAATAACGAATATCTATGGTAAATGTGTTCCACTGTTATGGCACATAGAAAGTGTGCGAATATTGGCCAAAAGTCTCAGTCTCAACATGGGGAATGCAGAAAATGTGTTTAGCTGGCGATGACTGGAACTGTCTAAAAGGAGTACGTATAAACACTGAGAAGATCAGAAATATAGACAAGGGTGGTTTCAGAGACTTCTATTGTAATGACATGAAATATTAACTTTATTTATTTCCAAGAATCCCTGATTAGTGTTACATAATCCCCTCACCAGTCACATCCAAAGTTCCATTACTCCAAGTGACTCCTCCTGAGTTGTTGCCCCTGCATGAATAGCGTCCCCTGTCCTCCACAGTGGCAGGGTCAATGAAGAGACCAGTAGTCAGCAGTCTGTGTCTCGTATCTTCCATCACAAGAACATTATCTGAAATACAGAGAACACTGAAACGTTACGATGGAATGTTTAATCATACAGGTTTCAGGTCTTTATAATGCTCTTGTAACTGTGAGTATGTATCATTTTCTACAATGTTTTTTCCTCGCTGAGTTTAATTTGGGAAAAACAAAACCTCTGTGCATGCAACCTCTAGTACACCCAGCTGTGAATAGGTACCTGATCCTGCTCAAGTTGGGAAAAGTAAAGCTGCAAAGGTGAGGTCAGTCACCTGTTGCACTAACCACTTTGCCACATTGACTTGTGCAGATTCAAACCCATGATCTCCAGTCAGTCACCTGTTGCACTAACCACTTAGCCACACTGACTTGTGCAGGGGGCAGGTTCAAACCCACTATCCCCAGTCAGTCACCTGTTGCACTAACCACTGTGCCACACTGACTTGTGCAGGGAGCAGGTTCAAACCCACTATCCCCAGTCAGTCATCTGTTGCACTAACCACTGTGCCACACTGACTTGTGCAGGGAACAGACTCTTACCGTGAAACCAGAGGAAGGTAGGGGACGGATCTCCGTAGATGAAGCAAGGCAACAGGATGGAGTGGTTGACAGACACGCTTCTGTTTCCCAGCACTTGTAGCGTCACTGGAGGCACTGAAAGTAGACAGCAAGACTGAGTCAGTCATAAATTCTGTCAGCAACTTTGCTGTGCCCTTGTGTGTACTGTGTGGGTGTGTGCATTGTATAAGTGCACACACACACACACACACACACACACACACACACACACACACACACACACACACACACACACACACACACAAACCCCCCACAAATGGCATACACACACAGCTACACATAAGCACATATAAAAGCATGTAAGCACACACATACATGCACATTAGCACATATAAATGCTTATAAGCACAAATGCACATCAACACACACAAATGCACAAAAAAATAAACAAATGCACAAGAACTTATGCAAATGTACAATAACATGTACAACACACACACACAACACACACACACACACACACATACACACATTCACATGTACACACACACACACGAGAATTACACTTTAGTAGACAACTACGTCTGGAAGCAGTTCCAATTAAAACAGAAAAAGTATGATAAATGTCACATGAACTTTGAAATTAGCAAAATACTTAAGCAGCTTCATGCCAGCAGAATTATACAATCCCTTATGTATAGATGGAAACTTGATGCATTCAAAACAAAATACACCAAGAACATAGTATGTCTGTGTGGAAAGAAGATAACACATAGTCATATTCTTTCTTGCGTTAAGGTAAAACGACATATTCCAACACTATCTATGAGTACAGTTTCTGATATATTTGCCTCATCATCATTACTGTATGAATTTTTTGTTAGCCTGTCAAAAAGTCCTATAGCGAATTACCTTTAAAATGTTATTTCACTTGTTCACTGTTATGGTTAGTCAATTATTAGTTTTATTTTTTTCTTCGTTTCTTCCAGATATTTATCAATTTTGTTTGTTAGTTTGTTTAAATCGTTAATTATGGTAACATTATTTGTTAGTTTTACCTTCCCCTCTTCAAAACAGTTGTTTTCTGGATCATCTTTTCTCAAGTTCAAAATTGACAATTTTCAAATATTCTCTTCACTCCTCTTATCACCCCCCCCCCCCTTTTTTTGTTGTTGTTGTTGTTGTTGTTGTTGTTGTTGTTGTCTAAAATCACTTTAGTGAATAGACATTAAATCAAAGACCACACACACACACACACACACACATACACACATTGACATGTACAACACACACACACACACACACACACATACACACACACACACACACACACACACACACACACACACACACACACACACACACACACACACATACACACATTCACATGTACAAACATACACACACACACATACATACACACACACACACACACACACACATAGACATGTACAAACACACACACACACACACACACACACACACACACACACACACACACACACATACACACACACACATTCACATGTACAAACATACACAAACACACACACACAAATGCTCATAAATACACATGAAAGCACACACACACATGTACATTAACACACAGAATTGCACATCCAAACATAATGTAAACACACAGAAAGTTCTGACAATGGCCAAAACCTCAACACCTCAGGAACCAGAAAAAACACGAACGAAGAATACGAACGCGTATTTAATACAACAAGACAAGACAGGTGCAAATTTTCAGCCAACTGGCCTTTGTCAAGCGTAAGATTACAAACAAACAAACAAACACCAGATACAAAAAATTTGAGAAAAAGACTGAAACTTCCCTGTTGCTGTGTCCAATGTGAGAATAAACAGTTTATTCCTTTTCTTACATTGGACACAGAGTTTATTCCTTTTCTCACATTGGACACAGCAACAGGGAAGTTTCAGTCTTTTTCTCAAAATTTTTGTAACTGGTGTTTGTTTGTAATCTTACGCTTGACAAAGGCCAGTTGGCTGAAAATTTGCACCTGTCTTGTCTTGTATTAAATACGCATTGGTATTCTTCTTTCATGTTTTTTTCTGGTTCCTGTTTGCTTGACTATGGGCAGTCACACTTCTTTTGGATCTCATCACCTCAGCCAAGAAACAAACCCCTGTAATGTAACACCCTTTTCATCAAATCTACAACATAATGTCATCTTCAACTGTCTACTTACCAATAACAAAGACCATGGCTGATGCTGTTTTCCGACCATAGTTGTTTTCTGCCGTACAGGTGTACACTCCTTCCCACCACTTGCCTACATTGTTGATCCACAACTCCTGTCCATGATTTCTGTTCAGAAAAGCGTGTGATAAAATTTACCACAAGACTGAATGAATGATGAAAAGGAAACCAAACAGTTAATGAACAAAAAAATGGCATACACATCTGCCATTTTCTCCTACTGAATGCCACATCTGGGAAACTGTCTGTATTTTTGTTTTTTTTGTTTTTTTGTTTTGTGCTTAATGTTGTGCAATATTCTTTGCTGTCTTTCATACACCTTGTCAAAGGCCAATTTGCTTCTGTTTTGTTTTGTTATATTAACTCTTTCCCCGCCATGGTCGCAATCAAGCGACTTCTCATACACCACCATGGTCGCATTTGTGTGACTTTGACGGGTCATACTAAACAATGACTTTTCACGCGGGTACAAAGCTTCTGTCAGCTCCACTGGTGAATGCGGGTGACTGTGCTATTTTTAAACTTTACCCAGTGACCTAGTCTTTCTGCAGTAAGGCCGAAGTGTGGCTTTATTAACTGTTGGAATTTACTTCATGTTTTCTCTGAAGCGTTTTCTCCAAAATGGCTGCAAATCGACACGCATTGTCTACCACTCTGAGTAACATCAGCAGACAGCTGACTTTGTGTGTAGGTTTTCCATTGCTTTTCCTCATTTATTATAATGATATCTGGTGCACAACTCACGAAATAAGGTCAGTAGTACAACTAATACACCGTATGAAAAAAAACCTGTTATTCTTTATAATAAGATTATTTGTGGAATAATCAATCAAGCACATAAACATAAGCAAGCATTCATGTATAAATACAACATCTGCCCTTTACACAGCAAAAAAAAAAAAAGTAAGTGAAAATCTTTAATAGTCTTTGAGATATAAGCTTTTAAAAATGCATACTGCGATGCAAAATTGGCTGCCCAAAATATACTTGGCACTGAGGAGTGCCATTTCTGGGGAAACTTGGCGATGAAAGAGTTAAATACACATTCTAATCCCATTTTTGTATTTTTCTGGTTAATACATGAAAGAAAATGAAGCAAATGAATAGCTTGTCGAACACATATGAAAATGTCAAGATAGAAATGGAAAAACTAAACATCAATATTTCAGGACATGGGGAGCTCAGATGGAATGGAGCAGGCATGATAACATCAGGCAAGCATAAAAACATATAATCTGGTGGTGACACACATGAAAGAGGGGTGGCATCATAATAGACAGTGACAAGTCAATCAAAGGATACTGGGCTATATCAGACTGAGTTTTGTTCATCAGATCGGATGGAAAGCCATTTGACATCAATGTCATCTAAGAGTATGCACCAACATCTGCAAGTACTGAGGAAGAACCTGACAACTTCTATGAAGAATTAGAGACAGCCAAGGTTCTATGTAAATAACAGGACATTACAATAATAACGGGAGATTTTAATGCTAAAATGGGACAGGAAAAAGTACATGACATAGTCGGACCTCATGGCCTTGGCACATGAAATGAAAGGAGAGAGAAACTTGTTGAGTGGGTACAAGTAAATGAATTCATAATATGAAAAACTTGGTTTGAGCAACATAACAAAAGAAAATGGACATGGTTGAATCCACCAAAAGAAATCAACTTGATTACATTCTGATAAATAAAAGATTTCAGAAATTCTTTACTGAAAGCAAAAACATAACTAGGTGCAGACTGTAACAGTGACCATAATCCTGTAACGGGTAGATTCAGGTTAGAAACTAAAATCAAAAACATCAAACTAAATCATGGACTCTGAAAGACAGATGAATTAACTTGTGTGCAAATTTCAATGTCATCATCATCATCAGGTGCCCTGCCGCATGGCGTTGGTGATCATGGACTTCCATCTGTCTCTATCTCTTGTTGCCCCAAGCATCTCCTCCACCCTCCTCATCTTCAGCCACTCTGCAAGTCCGTCTAGCATTTTCTCCCTGGGTCTACCTGGTGCTCTCTTTCCCTCTAGCTTTCCCGTTGTGACCAGATGCTCCAAATCCCCCTTCCTCATAAAATGGCCTATAAATGTTGCCTGTCTTTTCCTAATCTTCCTTATGAATGATCTACGTGTGTACATGTTGAAAACAAATTCAGTGCTCTGACAGTGACAGTGACAAACAATGGACAAATTTGAAAAACTTGATAAATGAAGCTTGTGGAAAAAAACCTACATTTGAAAGAAAAGCAAAGAAGAACTGGATGACAAAAGAAATTTTAGGCCTGATGAAAGAACGTACGAGGGTAAAATGAAAAGAGGAAAAATACCAAAGTATACATAAGGAAACCAGGAATACTCTGGGTATTATGACCCATGGTTAGGGTCACAATGATCTATTATTCATTAACTGAAATCAGCACTGATGATGTTTATCACACACTGACCTATTCCACATGATTTTCTATCTATCATTCCATTCTTTTCATTGAAATCAGCACTGATGGTGTTTATCACACACTGACCTATTCCACATGATTTTCTATCTATCATTCCATTCTTTTCATTGAAATCAGCACTGATGATATTTATCACACACTGACCTATTCCACATGATTTTCTATCTATCATTCCATTCTTTTCATTGAAATCAGCACTGATGGTGTTTATCACACACTGACCTATTCCACATGATTTTCCATCTATCATTCCATTCTTTTCATTGAAATCAGCACTGATGATGTTTATCACACACTGACCTATTCCACATAATTTTCCATCTATCATTCCATTCATTGCCTGAAATCAGCACTGATGATGTTTATCACACACTGACCTATTCCACATGATTTTCTATCTATCATTCCATTCTTTTCATTGAAATCAGCACTGATGATGTTTATCACACACTGACCTATTCCACATGATTTTCTATCTATCATTCATTCTTTTCATTGAAATCAGCACTAATGATGTTTATCACACACTGACCTATTCCACATGATTTTCTATCTATCATTTCATTCTTTTCGTTGAAATCAGCACTAATGATGTTTATCACACACTGACCTATTCCACATGCGTGTGTGTGTGTTGTGTGTGTGTGTGTGTGTGTGTGTGTGTGTGTGTGTGTGTGTGTGATGTGTGTGTGTGTGTGTGTGTGTGTGTGCATGTGTGCGTGTGTGTGTGTGTGTGTGTGTGTGTGTGTGTGTGTGTGTGTGTGTGTGTGCGTGTGTGTGCGTGCGTGTGTGTGCGTGCGTACTGCGTGCGTGAGTGCATGTGTGTCTGTTTCAGCGCTTAGATTTGATTTTATCAAGATTTTGCGCTATATAAATATTGTATTTATTATTATAATTATTATTATCTATCATTCCATTCTTTTCATTGAAATCAGCACTGATGATGTCTATCACACTTACACATTTTCCACATGATTTTCCATCTGTTATCCCATTCATTTCATTGAAATCATCAATGATGTTTATCACACATATACACACGATTTTCCATCTATCATTCCATTTTCTCCATTGGTGTAAATATGACAAAATGTACAATGTCTAAATAATATTATAAGACCGGTGGTTTTTAGTAGCTGAGACAATTAAATTTTTTCAGCTACACAGAGATTTGCAATGAGAAATTCATTAGTTATAAATGAATATTTGTTTCATGTTTATGAATTTTTTAATTAAAAAGGGAGATTACAGAATGGCTTGACTATCTTTTTTTGTGCACTGAGTGGATTGAGCATCTAGTTTTGTAAACTGGCAGAGTAAGGAACCAATATCATGTCACAATTCATGACATCTAAATAAAACTAACGTGATAGAGACGGAGGATGAAACTTTGATCCTGTCGCCACGGAAACTCCAGAAGACAGTCTGTGTGGTGGCAAGATCTACGCGACACGTCAAGCCCAGTAGTGTCCCCTTCAGAACCTTTGTGTTTATAGGGGGCTCTGTTATCACTGGTGCACCTGCAAGCAGTCCATAGTCAACAATATTATGTCTATAAAACTTGCAAACAATGCCTGACATATCAAAGACATCACCACACAACTCAAGTAAGACATGAGGTCCAGTATTTTTATTAACACATGCAGATATAAAGTTTGCATGTTTAAGTGTTTTTGCTTAGTTCTACAACAGCAAGAAGAGTGGTTCAGACGTTCACCTGCCCATAACTAAACTCAAGGTTCCAGGGTTTGCTCCCTGTAGAGGCCTTGACTTTTCTCCTCAGTTTGACCGGAAAATCGAACTGAACATCTAGTCCTTCAGAAAGGGATGAAAAACCAGTCGGACCCATATGCCTTCTGGCTGTGCATGCTAAAGATCCCACAGCAGTTGAAAATCGTGAATAGCAGGGCATTGCCTGGCTGCCTTGGTAAAAAAACAAATTAGAGAGATAGGTTGATTTTCTAGGTCCCACCCCTTGAAGACCAATTAGTGTTCTTGCCTTTCTGAGGTCTTGGTTAAAAATAAAAGTGAAAATGAATATGAATCTGAAGAAAAGGAGAGTGGATGGGTGCTGCCCTCGTGGTGCTGGCCCCGGGAAAATTTGAAGTCTCTGCCACATCATTCCCCTACGACCTCAGGGTTATGGAACTATCTAGGTAGGACCTCAGGACCTGGCCAGCTCTTGGGTTTATGTGCAGGCTTAAGGCTTGTGCCGTGATCATTCTGGATCTTCTCCATCACATGGCACCTGTGAGGTTAGTGCATATGGAATTCATTCTGAGCGCGGAGACGTCATCTTGAGAAAATGAAACTGAAACTGTTCAATTCTGTTTGTTTGCTGCCCCATCTTCTGCACCTCTTTTGTGTCAATACCCACCCCCACCCCCACTCCTCACTTCAGCTCCCCAACAGACCTCCAAACCACCCAAACCTGCGGTCACCATGACAGCAGGGCATGAAGGGAACAGAATCTGGAACAATATTTCACAAAGTTAATATAGTGCTAATGGTGACGATAGTGATGATGCTATATGGAGTTCCCTTTTGGACTGAGACTGTCTGATGGGGCTGTATGTGATGCTAAACACTTTATTATTATTGTTATTGCTGTTTAAAGCCCAGCCAACTGTGTAGAGCCATATCAGGGCTATAACCGCTTCAAAACATACAAAACTTCAACAGGAAAAAAAAAAGAAAAGAAAATTAAGTATACGTATCACTGCATTCGCGCACATAATCTAAGGAGATGCCCCTGACGTTGACCACTCCGTCCTCTGCCATTTTGTTTGCCTTTTTATTTCCTTTGATGCTGCAGCATGTGGGAATCCACTGCAGCTGTGGCCTGAGGCATTAGCACTTGTGTAGTGCCTTTTCCAATTGTGGCTGATTGTTGTTGGTGAAAGCCTGCAGCACAGACTAGAGCGTCAGCCAGGAAGACAACCTGGGCGTTGTGATCCACTCTTTTGCTGATGTTGTTTGCTGCATGAAACAAAGCTTCCACTTCAGCCTTTATTATCATCATCATCATCTTCATGTGCCCTGCTACATGGCGTTGGCAATCACGGCCCTCCATATGCATCTATCCCTTGTTGCCGCAAGCACATCTTCCACCTTCTCTGTCCTCAGCCACCCTGCAAGTCCGTCCAGTATTTTCTGCCTGAGTCTACCTGGTATCTCTTTCCCTCCACCTTTCCTGTTGTGACCAGGTGTTCTAATTCCCCTTTTCTCATAAAATGGCCTATAAGTATAAATGTTGCTTGTCTTTTCCTAAGCTTTTAAAAATGCATACTGCGATGCAAAATTCGCTGCCCAAAATATACTTGGCACTGAGGAGTGCCGTTTTGGGGGAAACTTGGCGGCGAACATTATTTTATCATAATCACAAGCATGAATAGATTCACTACCTCACCCGCACAATCAATTCAAGATGTCTCACCTCGCACAGTCAAACGAGCAGTGACAGAGGTCCTACTAATGGGCAGCTCATTGTTAGTGGCCACACAGTAGTATATTCCTTCATCCCTCTCTTGCACGGAAGAAAAGTGTAGGTTCCTCTCCTTGCCACTGTGGATGACAGTAGCGGCAAACGTCCCAGTACGCTCAACAAAGGGAACGTAGTCTTTGTACCAGGTGACAAAGGCAGTAGGCACACTGTCTGGAGGGGTGCAGAACAGGGTCACAGGGTTTCCCGCCAATTCTGTCGTGTCTGAGGGTTCCGCTAAAAATGTCAGATCTATAACTGTGGAAAGAAGACAGAAAAAGACGAGGACAGTAACAAGCAACAACAACACACTGCTAAAAACGTCAGACAGAAAAAGATGAGAAAAGTATCAAGCAACAACAACACACTGCTAAAAATGTCAGACAGAAAAAGATCAGGACAGTAACAAGCAACAACAACACACAGCTAAAAATGTCAGACAGAAAAAGATCAGGACAGTAACAAGCAACAACAACACACAGCTAAAAATGTCAGACAGAAAAAGATCAGGACAGTAACAAGCAACAACAACACACTGCTAAAAATGTCAGACAGAAAAAGATCAGGACAGTAACAAGTAACAACAACACACTGCTAAAAATGTCAGACAGAAAAAGATCAGGACAGTAACAAGCAACAACAACACACTGCTAAAAATGTCAGACAGAAAAAGATGAGGACAGTAACAAGCAACAACAACACACAGCTAAAAATGTCAGACAGAAAAAGATGAGGACAGTAACAAGCAACAACAACACACTGCTAAAAATGTCAGACAGAAAAAGATGAGGACAGTAATAAGCGACAACACACTGCTAAAAATGTCAGACAGAAAAAGATGAGGACAGTAATAAGCGACAACAACACTCTGCTAAAAATGTCAGACAGAAAAAGATCAGGACAGTAACAAGTAACAACAACACACTGCTAAAAATGTGAGACAGAAAAAGATGAGGACAGTAACAAGCAACAACAACACACTGCTAAAAATGTGAGACAGAAAAAGATCAGGACAGTAACAAGCGACAACAACACACTGCTAAAAATGTCAGACAGAAAAAGATGAGGACAGGAACAAGCAACAACAACAGTCTGCTAAATATGTCTGACCTATAGCTGTGGAAAGAAGACAGAAAAAGACGAGAAAAGTAACAAGCGACAACAACACTCACTTGAGCCGCACAAAACGACACTCACTTGAGCCGCACAAAATGACACTCACTTGAGCCACACAAAATGACACTCACTTGAGCCACACAAAATGACACTCACTTGAGCCACACAAAATGACACTTGAGCCACACAAAATGGACTCATAGCAATCTGCACTCAAACATAGTCCAGGTGTTGATTATAGAAGGGATACACCTCTTGCTGACCTCCTTAAAACACCAGTATAAAATAGAGACTAGGTAAAACAGAGTCTAGGTAGAGCCTCAGGACCTGGCCAGTTCACGGGTTTATGTGCAGCCTTAACATGTCCGTGACGAGTCGCGACTATAGTCGTGAACGCCTAGCTTCACCTACTGCCGGGCCGCGCTAAAGTCATTTCAGTGATATATGGTACAGAACTGGATGGTGGCTAAAAACTATTTAAGTAATAGCTTTATAAATAGCACAGCTAAACTCAGCATCCTTTTTTCATTAAGTACACAAATTTTGGTGACAACTGGACTTCATTCAGGCCTGCTGGAGAGTTATTTTGTACAATTACTGGTTCTTTATTGGCGGCAGGCTCAGGCTGACCGGAAGTTCAGGCAGAGGCGGGGCCAGTCACAACAGTGTTAAGTCTTGTGCCATGATCACCATACACATGGCACCTGCGACGTTGGCACATATGGAATTCGTTCTGAGTGCGCACACGTCATCTTGAGAAAGTGAAACTGAAACTGACCTCCTTGACAGCTCATCATCTGATGAAGAAAGAGCATTGTCTGTGTAATTTTCAGCCAGTTTATTTCAATCACTAACAGACATGGTACACTATCAAGTGCTTTAACAGATATCAGGTATCCAGAAAGTGACAGAACTGAGAAAAACTAGGATAAACATTGATGAAAGGGATACATGTACTTTCCCAAAGTATAAAAATGACTTTGGTTTTAAAATGGTTGGGATCACTAAGCTGTCTATTTCAACTGGTTTTGAATGCTTTATCAAGACGCTGAATTCATCAAAATAACTGGAATTCATACTTGGTGTAAAACCAACATTTTTCAGTAACCTGTGGGCAATTTTCATCAAGACTCTGAATTTATCTAAATTATTAGAAATCATACTAGGTGTAAAACCAACATTTTTCAGTAACTGTGTGCAATTTCTCGTAATTCAATGGAACAGTTTATGAGTTATCAGAAGTTAAGTGAAGTTCCATGGTGTAATACATAGCAAAAACCAGGCAAGCTGGGAAGCTGTCCAGGCTGTGAGCCTTGTAGTAGTGTAGGGCTGATATGGGTAAAGCAAGAAAGATTGGAGTATATCCAGGCTGTGAGCCTTGTAGCAGTGTAGGGCTGATATGGGTAAAGCAAGAAAGATTGGAGTATATCCAGGCTGTGAGCCTTCTAGTACTGTAGGGCTGATATGGGTAAAGCAAGAAAGATTGGGAGTATGGGCAAGTGAGATTCATCTCATGCTTACAATCTAATACGTACTCCAAACAAAATGTGGTGGACAAGGTGGGGGAGTCAAAGGGTTAAGTTTTTGCTTTTCTAGCATGGTTGACAATGCAGGATGCTGGTGGACAGGATGCGGGAGTCAAAGGGTTAAGCCTGTTTAACACTCAATGCACTGGCAAGGTCTTGAAATGGGTACAGGGGTGAAGGGGGGAGGGATCTATGAAACAATGACATCGCTAGAATCACGGCTGCATTTTCCCAGCCATTCTGACACCCTTTAGTTGCGAGCCGGCATCGGCCGGCTGCGAGTGCTATTTTTAATAATAATAATAATAATAATTACAATATTTATATAGCGCAAAATCTCAATAAAAATCAAATCTAAGCGCTGAACATACACTTACGCACGCGCGCACACACCCGCACACACACACTCACACATGGCTATAAATGGGGAAAAAGAATAAAAGCAATGGAAAATTATAGAGGGCATATTATATACAAATATATATTACAATGTGATTCCCCTCCGAGTGGAGACAGACTACAGAGGGGGGATGAGTGAGGTCAGGATTTTATGCAGAGGAGAAAAGGTGAGTTTTGAGAGCGGACTTGAAGGAGACAAAAGTAGGTTGCTGACGGACAGAGAGAGGAAGTTTGTTCCAGGAAAGTGGACCAGAAACAGAGAAGGCTCGTGGACCATAGGTATTGAGCTTAGTGCGTGGAAAGCGAAAAGTCAGAGGATTGGAGGCAGAGCGGAGGGTACGTGAGGGAACATAGATCTCAAGTAGGCTTGACAGGTAATCGGGGGCTGCGTTATTGAGGCTTTTGTAGCACATGGTGTCTAGTTTGTACTGTATGCGCTTTGATACAGGGAGCCAGTGAAGTTGTGCCAGGAGAGGAGATATGTGGTCAGCTTTTTTCTTTTTGAGTACAAGGCGTGCAGCATTGTTTTGAATGCGCTGTAGGATGTGAATTGTGGAGGCAGGAAGACCAGACAGGAGTGAATTGCAATTGTCAATGCGAGACATTATGAAGGAGAGAACGAGTTTTGCAGTTGTTTTGACAGAGAGATACTTCCTGATCAGGCTTATACGATGGAGGTGATAGTAGCAAGATCTGGCAGTTTGAGAAACAAAGTTGTTCATGGAGAGGGTAGGGTCAATGCAGACACCAAGGTTTTTAGCTGAATCAGAAATTGGGACTGATGTGTTACATAATGGGAGAGAAAGAGGAGGCAGCTGAGAAAGTTTCTGACGGGTGCCAGGCAGGGTCGACCAAAGTCTTATCTCTGTAGCACACCTTTGTGCTCAAGCACAAGTGATAAAGAAGTAAGCTGAGTGCGCTATACACGGCAGCGGGACGGGTGAAAAGGGTGTGGGGAGTGGAAGGGAAGGGGAAAGATGCGTGCTATTAATAGCCGGCAGGGCAGAGCCAACTAAAGTATCTTGGATTTGTATGCCGTGGAATGAGTGAAGCAAATGAAGATGGGCAGCCAGCACGCAGACCAGTTCTATTCTGCAGGCTAGGATTGAACTCAAACACATCAAGGTACATAGGATTCACAGAGAGAGTTCATATTGCTTAAAGCCCAGCCGACTACTACAGCCATATCAGGGTTACCACCACATCAAAAATGACAACCCGGTTAAGATAAGAGAAACAGTTAAAAACCATGCTCACCATTAACTTTGCAAGCCTAAAATGCAATTAACCCTTTGACTCCCCCAGCCTGTCCAACAGCATACTTCATTGTAAACCATACTAGCAAAGCAAAAAAACTGACCTTTTGACTCCCTCGCAAGAAGCTGGTGGATAGCAGGAAGCTGGTGGATAGGGTGAGGGAGTCAAAGGGTTATGTTTTTGCAGTTGCTGAATAGGGTGCGGGAGTCAAAGGGTTAATTTTTTGCAGTTGCTGAATAGGGTGCGGGAGTCAAAGGGTTAAGTTTTTGCAGTTGCTGAATAGGGTGCGGGAGTCAAAGGGTTAAGTTCTTGCAGTTGCTGAATAGGGTGCGGGAGTCAAAGAGTTAAGTTTTTGCAGTTGCTGAATAGGGTGCGGGAGTCAAAGGGTTAAGTTTTTGCAGTTGCTGAATAGGGTGCGGGAGTCAAAAGGTTAAAGAAAACCATGCTCAGACGTAAAATGGGTAGACAGGGTATGAAAGGAATGGGTTAGTAAAAGAAAGAAACAAACCAAAAAATCCCACTCACAAGCCACAACAAGAGACATATTATCAGACTGCACTCTCCCAACCAGGTTCCTGGCTTCACAGTAGTACATGCCAGCATCCTCCAATTCCAGAGACTGGGTGAATTTCAGTGTTCCGTTCCCCAGAGTGGCTGCTCGAGACTCGTCAACGTAGTCTTCATCTTTGAACCATGAGACAGTGGGCCGAGGGTATCCAATGGCTTCACAGTCAAATGTCAACGGCTGAAATTTCCTGGCTACAATTTTAGCGGGGAGTGTTGTCAGGATCTGAGGCATCATGTCCACAGCTTGAACAGAATGATAATGAATATGGTCAGAACACAAGCAAGCATACCAGAACACAAGCAAGCATACTGTACTGAACGCAAGCAAGCATAACAGAACGCAAGCAAGCATACTATATGTAAGGTATCAATATTCTTGCTTATAATTCCAACAAAATCTTCCTGAAACCAGGATTGTCCAAAAATAGTTGCTTAAAATTCGATAAAATCTTCCTGAAACTAGCACTGTTCAAAAACAGAGTCAGAATGCATATTTGCGAACAAGACAAGACAGGACAGGTGCAAATTTTTGGTCGACTGACTTTTGTAAAGCACATATACAGGATAACAAAGAGCAAATATGCAAAACATAACGAAAAACCAGACAGTATTCAACTTTCATGACATGTTCAGCTGAGCTGAAATACAGACACAAAACAACAAAAATAAATATTTGACAGAAATCATGGCATTATACAAAACCATATAATACAAACATCACATAACACTAAAGCAAAGTAATACAAATAGAATGCAGTCATTAACCCTATCCCATTCACTCCGGCTGCATCCAGCCACACAGTTCTCCCGCATCTGTTCACTCAGGCCGCGGCCGGCCGCATGTTTGCACACATGGCCAGTACTTTTCCATCACGCTGTAACCTTGAGCTAGCTCATTCTGAATGGATGAAATTTGGCGGGTAGGTCCACGAAGGACCAATGAACTGTTAACACTAAATTAAGACGCCACCGCTGGCATCATTCACAAGAGAGAAGAAGGAAATGACCGCATTCCATTCTTGTCTTTGTGTGAAGGCGAGAAAGATGGCGAATACTAGGAGAAATTTCACTGCGAGCTATGCAAACGGGAGAGGGTTAAAGTAATAAGAAATCTGAATCAAAGTGACCATCAGGGGTCCAGCAAACCTAACCCAGAACTACACAAAAATGCCTGAATTCCCTAATAATCAAAGTGACCATCAGGGGTCCAGCAAACCGAACCCAGAACTACACAAAAATGCCTGAATTCCCTAATAATCAAAGTGACCATCAGGGGTCCAGCAAACCCAACCCAGAACTACACAAAAATGCCTGAATTCCCTAATAATCAAAGTGACCATCAGGGGTCCAGCAAACCCAACCCAGAACTACACAAAAATGCCTGAATTCCCTAATAATCAAAGTGACCATCAGGGGTCCAGCAAACCCAACCCAGAACTACACAAAAATGCCTGAATTCCCTAATAATCAAAGTGACCATCAGGGGTCCAGCAAACCTAACCCAGAACTACACAAAAATGCCTGAATTCCCTAATAATCAAAGTGACCATCAGGGGTCCAGCAAACCCAACCCAGAACTACACAAAAATGCCTGAATTCCCTAATAATCAAAGTGACCATCAGGGGTCCAGCAAACCCAACCCAGAACTACACAAAAATGCCTGAATTCCCTAATAATCAAAGTGACCATCAGGGGTCCAGCAAACCCAACCCAGAACTACACAAAAATGCCTGAATTCCCTAATAATCAAAGTGACCATCAGGGGTCCAGCAAACCCAACCCAGAACTACACAAAAATGCCTGAATTCCCTAATAATCAAAGTGACCATCAGGGGTCCAGCAAACCGAACCCAGAACTACACAAAAATGCCTGAATTCCCTAATAATCAAAGTGACCATCAGGGGTCCAGCAAACCCAACCCAGAACTACACAAAAATGCCTGAATTCCCTAATAATCAAAGTGACCATCAGGGGTCCAGCAAACCCAACCCAGAACTACACAAAAATGCCTGAATTCCCTAATAATCAAAGTGACCATCAGGGGTCCAGCAAACCCAACCCAGAACTACACAAAAATGCCTGAATTCCCTAATAATCAAAGTGACCATCAGGGGTCCAGCAAACCCAACCCAGAACTACACAAAAATGCCTGAATTCCCTAATAATCAAAGTGACCATCAGGGGTCCAGCAAACCCAACCCAGAACTACACAAAAATGCCTGAATTCCCTAATAATCAAAGTGACCATCAGGGGTCCAGCAAACCTAACCCAGAACTACACAAAAATGCCTGAATTCCCTAATAATCAAAGTGACCATCAGGGGTCCACCAAACCCAACCCAGAACTACACAAAAATGCCTGAATTCCCTAATGATCAAAGTGACTACCAGGGGTCCACCAAACCCAACCCAGAACTACACAAAAATGCCTGAATTCCCTAATGATCAAAGTGACTACCAGGGTCCACAAACCCAACCCAGAACTACACAAAAATGCCTGAATTCCCTAATAATCAAAGTGAACACCAGGGATCCACCAAACCCAACCCAGAACTACACAAAAATGCCTGAATTCCTTAATGATCAAAGTGACCACTAGGGGTCCAGCACAGCGAACCCAACCCAGAACTACACAAAAATGCCTGAATACCCTAATGATCAAAGTGACACCAGGGGTCCAACACAGGAACCCAACCCAGAACTACACAAAAATGCCTGATTCCCTAATGATCAAAGTGACTACCAGGGGTCCACCAAACCCAACCCAGAACTACACAAAAATGCCTGAATTCCCTAATGATCAAAGTGACCACTAGGGGTCCAGCGAAACCCAACCCAGAACTACACAAAAATGCCTGTATTCCCTAATGATCAAAGTGACTACCAGGGGTCCACCAAACCCAACCCAGAACTACACAAAAATGCCTGAATTCCTTAATGATCAAAGTGACCACTAGGGGTCCAGCGAACCCAACCCAGAACTACACAAAAATGCCTGTATTCCCTAATGATCAAAGTGACTACCAGGGGTCCACCAAACCCAACCCAGAACTACACAAAATGCCTGAATTCCTTAATGATCAAAGTGACCACTAGGGGTCCAGCGAACCCAACCCAGAACTACACAAAAATGCCTGTATTCCCCTAATGATCAAAGTGACTACCAGGGGTCCACCAAACCCAACCCAGAACTACACAAAAATGCCTGAATTCCCTAATAATCAAAGTGACCGCCAGGGGTCCACCAAACCCAACCCAGAACTACACAAAAATGCCTGAATTCCCTAATATCAAAGTGACCACCAGGGGTCCACCAAACCCAACCCAGAACTACACAAAAATGCCTGAATTCCCTAATAATCAAAGTGACCACCAGGGGTCCACCAAACCCAACCCAGAACTACACAAAAATGCCTGAATTCCCTAATAATCAAAGTGACCACCAGGGGTCCACCAAACCCAACCCAGAACTACACAAAAATGCCTGAATTCCCTAATAATCAAAGTGACCACCAGGGGTCCACCAAACCCAACCCAGAACTACACAAAAATGCCTGAATTCCCTAATGATCTCAGGGTTATGGGACAAACTAAAGCTTGTCATCTTTTATTCATTATGGCTTTGCTAGTTTACTAATGTGATGAACATCCTCTTACTGAGATTCCAATTACCACCCCGACCTATGTAAATGTACACAGATAGTGGACATCCCAAGAAAGTCAGGTCATATAATGTATGATAGTAGACACACACACACACACACACACACACACACACACACACACACACACACACACACACACACTCACACACCACACACACACATACATACATACACACACACACACACGCGCACGCACCATTACCCACCACCACACATACACACACACACCACCACCACACCATCACCACCACACACACACAACACCACACACACACCACACACACACACCCACCACCAACACACACACACACACACACACATCACACACACACACACACACACACACACACACACACACCACACACACTACCACCACACACCACACACACACACACACACACACACACCACCACCACCACAAACACACACACCACCACCAACCACACCAACACACACACCACACACACACACACCCCACCACCACCACCACCACCACCACACACACAAAACATTACCCTCAGGAGTCACATAAGCTGGCACACTTCTGACCATTTCTCCAGACAATGGATTCTGAGCCACACACTGAACAGACCGAGGCTCTTCATCAACCACTTGATACAACAGTTTCATTGAGATCTGAGCTGAGAGTCCCAGCCTATCAAAGTCCCCAAAAGCAGCGGTCACGGTTTTAGCGTTCTTCATTCGTACACCATTCATTTCCCAGTACACCGTGGGATATGGAGCGCTGCGGCCTGTGACGCAGGTCACCGCAGCTTCGGAACCAATCATGGCTGTTGTGTTTTCTGGCAGCATGAAGAAGTCTTCAATATCTGTAAAAGACATCACAGTTATGAGAATGACTCTGTACTCAAACCTGCTTGAGTAATAAGTGGTTCTGTGCATGAGCCGCAATGGATCTCATGATGCTAAGGTGGTACTGAATATCTTTCACTTTTCCCGAAGGTCGCTTAAAATTTTGTATGCTTTACATCATGGAAGTACAGTCACCCATATTTTAAATGAAGGAACTACCTCTCGCCATAAATCGTTATTGTTATTGTTATTGTTGCTTAAATCCCAGCCGACTGCGCAGAGCCACATCAGGGCTGTAGCCATCTAAAAAAATACATCACACTTCAAAAAGATTATTTAAAAAAATAAATTAAAAAAAGAAAATTCAAGAACACATATCAATGCATTTGCACACACAATCTAAAGATCTGCCCCTGGCGTTGACCACTCCATCCAATTTGTTATCAGGGAATTTTAAAAAAAGCATACCTGATTACAAATGTAAACATAACTAAGGACACTAAAGCATACATACAAAAACAGACCTAAATCACCTAAAATTACCTCTGCACATGACATTTCCTGGAGCCAAAATTGCATTCTTTCTTTCTTTTATCGTTGTTTAAAGCCCAGCCGACTGCGCAGAGCCATATCAGGGCTATAACCGCTTTAAAACACACAAAACTTCAACAGGAAAAAAAAAAAAAAAAAAAATTAAGTACACATATTAATGCATTCGCGTACATAATCTAAGGACATGCCCCCGGCGTAGGACCATTCCGTCCCATTTATCGCACAGGGGAGATTTAAAAAGCACACCTGAATACAAATACAAGCATACATAAGGACACCAAAACATATATAAAAACAGGCATAAATTACCTAGAATTGCTTCCGCAGATCTCACCTCCTTAAAGTCAAAAATGCACTTAATACATGTATCCAATTATCAATCCGAAGAAAAAGCATGTAAGACTTCATCGAAAAAATACAGGTGAATGGACCATTAAGGCAGAAAATAAGTAGAAATAACAGAAAGCAAGGCAACAAGGCAGAAACAAAGAGAGTGACAGAAAAAAGGAAATTTCTAGCACAGAATTTCCAGAAGGTGGGGATACTATTTATACTGAAAGAGCCCCCGGCAACCCAACGGGGGGAAAAATTGCACTCAACACATATACCCAATCATCAATCCTAAGAGAAAATATGTAAGACTTTACTGAACACATACAGGTGAATGGGCCAGCAAGGCAGAAAATGACATGAAGAAATGACAGAAAGCAAAGGAACAACGCACAAACAAAGACGATGACAGAAACAGAGGACATTTCATGAACAGAACTTCCACAAGGTAGGGATGCTATCTACACTGAAACAGCTCTCGGCATCCCCATGTCCGTGCTGTACATCACCCGTAGTTCCTATGAAGGAACCACTCCTCATGGTACATGTTAAGTTTACAGTCACCCATACTTTCAATGAAGGAACAATTCCTCACCATATGTCATGGGTGTTAAGTCGCCAGACGGTACACAAATCCGAGATACTTTAGTTGGTGTGTGGCTCTGCCCTGCCGGCTATTAATAGTGCAAAACGACACACACACGCAACACACAGTACAAAACATAAATGTTAAAAGCAACTGAAAACAAAACAGACACACATGTATGTGTACCCACACACTGAAGAACCTGATTCAAAGAAAAAACGCAGGAAAGCAAGAGGATAAAAAGAGGCTAAAACAATTTCTCAAATCTTCTGACCAGCACCACAGGTGTCTGTATCTCTCAGGCCTGGTAGATGCCAGGATACATTATATATGATAGCAAGCACAGAGTACAGCCCTGTCACGCAGTCTCAATCCTAGATGAAACTCCATAGCATCGTGATTATCATCCTGATTCAAAGGCTGAACTAAGAGTTAATGGTGCTGACTAAATGAACAGCTAATGGAGATGATTAAACTAAAAGCTATCAAAAATCAACCAATCAACCAGTCGCTGTGGTGTAGTGGTTAACGCAACAGACTACTGACTGGAATGTTGTGGGTTCTAATCCCCATCAGTCCCTTCAAAAATCCTTGTAGGATTTTTCGGCTCTAACCGGCTCCTACCCAGAGCTGGGCGTGCTATGGGCTCATTGGGAAGACTGAGACCACACAGTCGAGTCTCATCCACTTCACGGATGCGTGATTGAGGGTGTTGCTCAAATCTTCTGACCAGCACCACGGGTGTCTGTATCTCTCAGGCCTGGTAGATGCCAGGATACATTATATATGATAGCAAGCACAGAGTACAGCCCTGTCACGCAGTCTCAATCCTAGATGAAACTCCATAGCATCGTGATTATCATCCTCATCAACATCATCATCACTGCATTGCAAAAAAGTGTGCCAGCTTCTGTGGCCATTAAGGTGGCGCAGAAAATGTGATGAAAATAAAACAAAAGGAGAGCGCAAAGGCAAACTCCCTGAGTGTGACAATCCTCAAAAAAATATATATATATAAAAAAATCAACCAATCAAACATTTCACTCACAAGCGATGACAACCATGACTGAGGAATTGACTGACACCTCCTTTCCCTCCTGAATTCCAGACACCACACATGTGTACTCTCCTTCATCCTCGGCGTGAGCATCAGGCAGGAACAGGGATGCATTAGACATCAACAAAGCCTTGCTCTGCACGGTGGACTGGTTGAACAGCCAGGAGTAGGACAACTGCCCCTCTGACGGAGCATCACCGGTGGCGCGACAGTTCAAAACGAGGTCCTGACCCAGGGCTATGGCTGTGTGATGGGGTCTTGTCAGCCATACTGGAAGACAGTGAGAAGGTTTTGTGAAATATTACTTTGAAAAATGTAACCAACACAGCAAGTGAGAAGAAGCAGAAAAATAAGAACAAAATCAAGACAGACAATGTAAATCAAGACAGACAATGTAAATCAAGACAGACAATGTAAATCAAGACAGACAATGTAAATCAAGACAGACAATGTCCCCCAAAACATATTTCCATTTCTATATTACTTTCTTTTTCGTCATAACAGTGCTCGTGTGCAGGTAGGCGCACACACACACACACACACACACACACACACACACACACACACACACACACACACACAAACACACACACACTCTCTCCCTCTCTCACATACATACATAAACTATTCTCTCTCTCTCTGTCTCTCTTTCTTTCTCTCTCTCTCTCTCTCACACACACACACACACACACACCACCACACACACACACACACACACACACACACACACACACACGACACACACAGCACACACCACACACAACACACACACACACACACACACACACACACACCACACACAAATACACACGCACACACACACATACCCCCTTAATCTTCAACAATCTACAAAATGACAAAAATATTAAACATAATTTCAGTGCTAAGGTACAGTTTCAATCTCAATCAATAAATCTAAAAAAAACAGATTGGAACCTGAGTACCAACCTATTTGCGACGTAACATGGAGAACTGTAGAGAAGAGGAAGGCATAAGGGAAGAATGTTGTGGAAACTGTTATACGCCGCGGAGTACATGGTGATCTATAAGACATCGTCTGAAACATATATATACTTGTAAACAAACAAAATAATAAAGCAATGACATTGTCTGAAACATAAATATGTGTAAACCAACAAAATAATAAAGCAATGACATTGTCTGAAACATAAATATGTGTAAACCAACAAAATAATCAATAAAGCAATGACATCGTCTGAAACATAAATACTTGTAAACCAACAAAATAATCAATAAAGCAATGACATCATCTTAAACATAAATACTTGTACACCAACAAAATAATCAATAAAGCAATGACATCGTCTGAAGCATAAACCTTGTAAACCAACAAATAATCAATAAAGCAATGACATCATCTGAAGCATAAATACTTGTAAACCAACAAAATAATCAATAAAGCAATGACATCATCTGAAGCATAAATACTTGTAAACCAACAAAATAATCAATACAGCAATGACATCATCTGAAACATAAATATAATCAATAAAGCAATGACATCGTCTGAAACATAAATACTTGTAAACCAACAAAATAATCAATAAAGCAATGACATCATCTTAAACATAAATATAATCAATAAAGCAATGACATCGTCTGAAACATAAATACTTGTAAACCAACAAAATAATCAATATATGCATTGACATTGAATCAATAAAGCAAACTGTAAACAATACAGACATTTATTGATAAAGCAATTAATTAAAAAAAATCTGAATCAATGGGACCGTCAGCGTTCAAATAAAAACAGATGCCAGAAACACATCATGAGCATTCTATTCTCTTTTCGTGTTTCTGGTTTCTCCTGATGATAATATTCTTGAGAAATCTCAAAATTCAGCACACAACACTGAAGACTTAACCTCCATTCACAAACACTGATGACTTTCAGCTTCTCTTGCAACACACGGTCATATAAGTTGCTATCAACCACCTCACAAAACAGGCTTAAATCTTCCCAATGATATGTACATGGCAGTCATGACACAAATATTCTTGCCCACCCTGGATGATGGCATGCCTTGGGCACAGCTTTATGCGCTTTTCAATGGTACTCTTCCACTCCACACACACAACACACACACACACACACACACACACACACACACACACACTCTCTCTCTCTCTCTCTGTCTCTGTCTCTCCATCTCTCTCTACATCACACACACTCTCTTCCTCTCTAATACACACACATACACACACACATCTCTCTCTCTCTCCCTCATGTACACACCACAAAAACATACTCACATCCACACATAACATTCCTAAAATCATTAAGACACTGTTTCCTGTTCTTTCTGACTGAATGTTTCATTACAAAATACAACACATAGTCAAGCTCTCTCTCTC
>JAPXFY010000028.1:50117184-50132184 GCA_030674185.1 Monoplex corrugatus
TAACATAACAGCCATTGTATCAAGTCAGGATAACATAACAGCCATTGTATCAAGTCAGGATAACATAACAGCCATTGTGTATCAAGTCAGGATAACATAACAGCCATTGTATCAAGTCAGGATAACATAACAACCATTGTATCAAGTCAGGATAACATAACAGCCATTGTATCAAGTCAGGATAACATAACAACCATTGTATCAAGTCAGGATAACATAACAGCCATTGTATCAAGTCAGGATAACATAACAACCATTGTATCAAGTCAGGATAACATAACAGCCATTGTATCAAGTCAGGATAACATAACAAACATTGTATCAAGTCAGGATAACATAACAAACATTGTATCAAGTCAGGATAACATCACAAACATTGTATCAAGTCAGGATAACATAACAACCATTGTATCAAGTCAGGATAACATAACAACCATTGTATCAAGTCAGGATAACATAACAACCATTGTATCAAGTCAGGATAACATAACAACCATTGTATCAAGTCAGGATAACATAACAGCCACTGTATCAAGTCAGGATAACATAACAGCCATTGTATCAAGTCAGGATAACATAACAGCCATTGTATCAAGTCAGGATAACATAACAAACATTGTATCAAGTCAGGATAACATAACAACCATTGTATCAAGTCAGGATAACATAACAACCATTGTATCAAGTCAGGATAACATAACAACCATTGTATCAAGTCAGGATAACATAACAAACATTGTATCAAGTCAGGATAACATAACAAACATTGTATCAAGTCAGGATAACATCACAAACATTGTATCAAGTCAGGATAACATAACAAACATTGTATCAAGTCAGGATAACATCACAAACATTGTATCAAGTCAGGATAACATCACAAACATTGTATCAAGTCAGGATAACATCACAAACATTGTATCAAGTCAGGATAACATAACAAACATTGTATCAAGTCAGGATAACATAACAAACATTGTATCAAGTCAGGATAACATCACAAACATTGTATCAAGTCAGGATAACATCACAAACATTGTATCAAGTCAGGATAACATAACAAACATTGTATCAAGTCAGGATAACATAACAGTCACTGTACCATGTCAGGACAACATAACAGCCACTGTACCATGTCAGGACAACATAACAGCCACTGTACCATGTCAGGATAACATAACAGCCACTGTACCATGTCAGGATAACATAACAGCCACTGTACCATGTCAGGATAACATAACAGCCACTGTACCATGTCAGGATAACATAACAGCCACTGTACCATGTCAGGATAACATAACAGCCACTGTACCATGTCAGGATAACATAACAGCCATTCTATCATGTCAGGATGATTTAACCGTTCTATCATGTCAGGATAATTTAACCATTCTATCATGTCAGGATAATTTAAAAATTCTATCATGTCAGGATAATTTAACCATTCTATCATGTCAGGATAATTTAACCATTCTATCATGTCAGGATAATTTAACCATTCTATCATGTCAGGATAATTTAAAAATTCTATCATGTCAGGATAATTTAACCATTCTATCATGTCAGGATAATTTAACCATTCTATCATGTCAGGATAATTTAACCATTCTATCATGTCAGGATAATTTAAAAATTCTATCATGTCAGGATAATTTAACCATTCTATCATGTCAGGATAATTTAACCATTCTATCATGTCAGGATAATTTTAAAATCTATCATGTCAGGATAATTTAAAACATTCTATCACGTCAGGATAATTTAAAAATCTATCATGTCAGGATAATTTAAAAATCTATCATGTCAGGATAATTTAACCATTTTATCATGTCAGGATAATTTTAAAATTCTATCATGTCAGGATAATTTAACCATTCTATCATATCAGGATAATTTAACCATTCTATCATATCAGGATAATTTTAAAATTCTATCATGTCAGGATACCATAATGGTCTTCCGGAGGTGGTAATATTTTTCAGATGCAGAGTTTGCAGTTGGTCTGTTGATAGAACATCTCTGAGAGACTTGGCAGATTCCTCAACTTTCTCTGGGTACTGCAACTTGGAGGTGTCAATGCGAGACTTCCCCTCTTGTTTGGTACGGTGGAGCATCTCAGATTGTAGCCTGATCTAGTAAATAGTCTGTGTCACAGTCCGCACTATGGTACATGCGAGTGACAAGCACAAACTTGAGGCTTGTTCGACTGACATGACCATGTCCAGTTGGTGCCAACGTTTGATTACCTTTTGCCACCTGCACCCTATCTACCAACTGCAAAAACTAACCTTGACTCTCTCACCCTATCCACCAGCTTCTACAGAAGCTGTGGATAGAGTGAGGAGTCAAGGGTTAAGTTTTGCTCTTCCAGCATGTTGACAAAGAAGGATGCTGTTGGCAGCTGCAGGAGTCAAAGGTTAAGGATTTCCCATGACACTTTATGTTGAGGCTTCAACTGGAAGTAAGAACAGGTCATGCAGAGACCATGATAGCAACAAAACTCCAAGAGGCACTGCCCATTTTCATTGATTTTGCCAACTCCAAAACGTCCAAAGCATGAGAGCTTACTGAGAACAAATGGATTCTTTGAGACTGTTTTACTGGGATGAACAATATGGTCTTTCTTCTGCCCTCCACCCCCTCCTTCCAGATGTGAATGTGTGTGTGTGTGTGGGTGTGTGTGTGTGAGAGAGAGAGAGAGAGAGAGAGAGAGAGAGAGAATGAGAGAGAGAGTAAACTTTAGTCAGCGTGTGTTGACAAGTCAAGTCTGCAGTCAATCACACTTATTACGAAAGAATGATGCAGCAACAAAACATGGTGTTGATCAATAGATACGTTTCGCTAATCGATCACTACGGTGAAGTGATAAATGCACTAGGTCCACGATAGATCTACACTATCGTGACTATCAGTGACTATGACAATCACTATCACCGTATCAGTTGAATCACGATAGTGTGAACACCTTACATACACTGTCGAAAATAACAACAGAAGATCCATAAATCTTTGCTCAAAGGCAAAATGTGTACCGATTGAGGAAACCACTAAATTCGACGGAACATGAAACAAGAAGCAGACGATACTCACTTCAAAGAAGCACCAGTTTGTTTGCATACCTCTCGCCAGATCCGCCTTCTTCGTGAAAAACGTCATCAATTTAGGTGCTCTACTTTTGACCGGAAGTTTAATCGATTACTTTCGTTTTCAAATGCCACTCAGAATCTTAATGTAAACCAGTCGCTTTTTGGGCTTTACTCTTGGTAAAGAAAACGTAGGTTTGCTGTTACAGACCCAAGAAAGGAAAAGGAGCTTTTTGCTCCCTTGCAATGATACGTACAGCCAGAAAGGCCCGACGGAATAAAGAGTACGGTAAAAAACAAAAACAAACAAACAACAACAACAAAAACACCCCTCGAAACAAAAACCTTTGAGGAATACAACGCACGGGAGAAGGAGAGAGAGAGAGAGAAAAAAAGGGGGGAGGGAGGGAAGGAGTGTGGAGACAACATGAGAAAGATTGCTGGGCGTATTTCAATTGGGAACAAACAACAGCAATGAGAATAGAAAACGATATAAGTTCTTTCCAAAATATCAAAAGAGGGGTCAGGCAGGGTTGTGTTCTGTCACCAGATTTATTTTCACTTTACTGCGAAACCATCATGAGAAACCTAGAAGAATGCCCTGGGATAAGGGTTGGAGGAAGAATAATAAACAACATTCGTCACGCAGATGACACCTTGCTAATTGTAGAAAATGAAAGGGCCCTACAAAACTTTGTGAATATACTAGAAATAGAAAGGGTTGGAACTAATTAGCAAGAAGACTGAAGTCATGATAATCAGTACAAAACATAACATCCCCTAATGCAAACTAACAGCAAACGGCACAACTTTGAGACAGGTTGATAAGTTTATCTGGGAACGATCATTTTACCAGACGGCAGATGCACATCCGAAATAGCCAGCAGAATCGGCTAAGCCAAAACAGCATTCAAGAAGTTGAAAAGCATTCTTACCAACAAATGCCTATCAATTAACATCAGGAAGAGAATTCTTGAATGTTATACAGAACCGATTATGTTATACGGTTGTGAGGCGTGGACAGTCAGCATGCAAAGCCAGAACAAGACTGAGGCAGCCGAGATGTGGTTTCTAAGAAGAATGTTGAGTTTCATGGACAGCAAACAAAACAAACGAGATAGTCTTCTTGATGAAGGCAGATACAAGAACATCATCGATGTGGAAGATTAAAAAACAAGCAACATTTATAGGCCATTTTATGAGGAAAGGGGAATTAGAGCACCTGGTCACATCAGGAAAGCTGGCAGGAAAGAGAACACCAGGTAGACCCAGGGAGAAAATATTGGACAGACTTGCAGGGTGGCTGAGGACAGAGAGGGTGGAAGATGTACTTGCAGCGACAAGGGATAGATGCATATGGAGGGCCACGATCGCCAACGCCATGTGGCAGGGCACATGATGATGATGATGAATGGGAAGGTCTGATGCTCCCAAAGCAGATTGTGCGTTTGTCTGTTCTGTCTGTGTAGAATAGGGAACGGGAAGAGGAGAGGGGTATTTTTTGTTTGTTTGTTTGTTTGTTTGATTATTGTTGTTTAAAGCCCAACCGACTGCATAGAGCCATATCAGGGCTGTAACCGTTTAAAAACATACACAACACTTCAACAGGAAAAAGGAAAAGAAAATTAAGCACACATATCAATGCATTCGTGCACATAATCTAAGGCGATGTCCCTGGCGTTGACCACTCCGTCCAATTTATCGCAAATAGGAATTTAAAAAACAAACTTGAATACAAATTTAAACATAAATAAGGACACTAAAACATACATAAAAACGGGCTAAATTATACAAAATTGCTTTCGCATACCTCTGCTCCCTAGAGCCAAAATGCACTTAACACATGTACCCAATTATCAGTCCTAAGCGAAAGTACGTAAGACTTTATCGAACACATACAAGTGAATGGACTAGCAAGGTAGGAAATAATAGGAAGAAATTACAGAAAACAAAGGAATAACGCAGAAACAAAGAGAGTGGCAGAAAAAAAAGAACATGTCTAACACAGAATTTCCAGAAGGTGGGGACATTATTTATACTGAAAGAGCCCCTGGCATCCCCACGGGGGGGGGTGGGGGTGGGGGTCTGTTCACGTACTACTGCAAGAGGGAAACCCCTTCTCTCCTTTTATGTGGCTTCACTCACATGCCTATCAATTAACATCAGGAAGAGAGTTCTTGAATGTTATATAGAACCAATACTGTTGTACGGTTGCGAGGCGTGGACAGTCAACAAGCAAAGCCAGAACAAGATTGAGACAGCCGAGATGTGGTTTCTAAGAAGAATGTTGAGAGTTCCATGGACAGCAAAGAAAACAAACGAAACAGTCTTGATGGAGGCAGACACAAGTAGATCACTGAGAAGGAAGATTAGGAAAAGACAGGCAACATTTATAGACCATTTTATGAGGAAGGGGGATTTGGAGCACCTGGTCACAACAGGAAAGCTGGAGGGAAAGAGAGCACCAGGTAGATCCAGGGAGAAGATACTAGACGGACTTGCAGAGTGGCTGGGGACAAGGAGGGTGGAAGAGATGCTTGAGGCAACGAGAGACAGAGACAGATGGAAGTCCATGATCGCCAACGCTATGCGGCAAGGCACCTGATGATGATGATGATACTCACATTTAGCCAATATTACCGGCAGTCGATCTTTGACAGTACAATCTCTTTTTATAAATATTGCACAACTCATTTCGGCTTCCCTGGATTAAAAAAAGGATATACTTTTCTTCATACGTTTCTTCTGATTTCATTCTTTCACCTTTGCTGGACTCTGTGCTCGTTATTTAGGTGATTTCCCTACACTTTGTTGAGTTCCGCTTTTTAGGGTAAGGTCTTGGGCCCGGTATATGTGTGGGTTAAACTCTTCTATGGGTGTTCCAGATATCATATCAGATGAGTTCTACACAGAAAGAAATACATCATCTGCTATGGCAGCATAGGACCTTCTCATTGAAGAACTAAATGCTGACAGAGCCGCGCTATGGGCTCATTGGGAAGACTGGGACCACACAGTCGCGTCTCATCCACTTCACGGATGCGTCATTGAGGGTGTTGCTCAAATCTTCTGACCAGCACCGTAGGTGTCTATGTATCTCTCGGGCCTGGTTGACGCCAGGATATATTATGATAGTAAGCGTAGAGTACAGCCCTGTCACGCAGTCTCAGTCCTAGATGAAACTCCATAGCCTCGTGTTCACCATCCTCATCGACGTCATCATCATCGTATTGTAAAAAAAAAAAATATGTGCCAGCTTCTCTGGCCATTAAGGTGGCGTAGAAAATGGGACGAAAAAAAAAAAGTGAGCGCAAAGGTAACCTCCATGAGTGCGATAATCCTTAAAAAAATTATCTTTGAAAAAAAAAACTGTGGGGCGGTAATTCACCAGTGAAGGGGGCACCTTGCTGATGTAACGAAGTTGGGTGCATAATTATGGGCATTAGGTCTTCGTTGATGCTTGACATGGAAAACTTGCCCTCCGTGTATTATAATGTTGGGGTAAATGTATAATTGTCACTGATAAGCTTCTTTACGCAGTAAGACTGATACCAGTAGAGCCGAACGGTTTTTGGAAATGGTAAATATTGATTTGGTTCTGTATTCATGTAGAGTAACCTAGAGCCGAGAAATCAAAAAGCCGTTTGTTCCAAAAACGAGCTTAACCCTTTGACTCCCACACTCTATCCACCAACTGCAAAAACTTAACCCTTTGATTCCCACACCCTATCCATCAACTGCAAAAACTTAACCCTTTGAATCCCACACCCTATCCACCAACTGCAAAAACTTAACCCTTTGACTACCACACTCTATCCACCAACTGCAAAAACTTAACCCTTTGACTACCACACTCTATCCACCAACTGCAAAAACTTAACCCTTTGACTACCACACTCTATCCACCAACTGCAAAAACTTAACCCTTTGACTACCACACTCTATCCACCAACTGCAAAAACTTAACCCTTTGACTACCACACTCTATCCACTAACTTCAAAAACTTAACCCTTTGACTACCACACTCTATCCACCAACTGCAAAAACTTAACCCTTTGACTACCACACTCTATCCACCAACTGCAAAAACTTAACCCTTTGACTCACACACCCTATCCACCAACTACAAAAACTTAACCCTTTGACTCCCACACTCTATCCACCAACTGCAAAAACTTAACCCTTTGACTCCCGCACTCTATCCACCAACTGCAAAAACTTAACCCTTTGACTCCCACACCCTATCCACAACTGCAAAAACTTAACCCTTTGACTCCCACACCCTATCCACCAACTGCGAAAACTCAACCCTTTGACTCCCACACCCTATCCACCAACTTCAAAAACTTAATCCTTTGACTCCCACACCCTATCCACCAACTGCAAAAACTTAACCCTTTGACTCCCACACCCTATCCACAACTGCAAAAACTTAACCCTTTGACTCCCACACTCTATCCACCAAATGCAAAAATTTAACCCTTTGACTCTCACACCCTATCGACCAACTGCAAAACCTTAACCTTTTGACTTCCTCATCCTATCCACCAGCTTCCTGCAGGAAGGGTGGGGGGAGTCAAAGGGTTAAGTTTTTGCTTTGCTGTCATGGTTGACAATAAAGGATGCTGGTGAACAGGGTGCGGGAGTCGAAGGGTTAACATGGAAAGTGAGTGAACCCAGTAGCACAAGAGTTAGTCGTATTCTGTGGGACAATACGTTAATGAGGTTAAGTACACATCTTCAGGCACCAAACCATCTGTTGTTCCTAAATATATATAGGGACTATATCGCGTTGAACACAGCATGACTACATCTGACAATAAAAATGAGTAGAAATAACAGGGTTAGTAGTCCCAAAAGTCGTCTCAACCTGCCCCAGAGTGCCTCAGTCTATTCCAGAATGCATCAACTTGCCCGGTAATGTCTCAGAGTGCCCCAGAGTGTCTCAATCTACCCGGTGATGTCTCAACCTGCCCCAATGTGTCTTAACCTGCCCCAATATGTCTCAACCTGCCCAGTAATGTCTCAGCCTGCTCCAATGTGTCCCAGTCTGAACCAGAGTGTCTCAATCTGCCCTGTAATGTCTCAACCTGCCCCAAAGTACCTCAACCTGCCCCAAAATATCTCAACCTGCCCCAATGAGTGCCTCAACCTGCCCCAGAGTGCCTCAACCTGCTCCCAAAAGTGTCTCAACCTGCCCCCAAAAGTGCCTCAGCCTGCCCCAAAGAGTGTCTCAACCTGGCCAGTAATGTCTCAACCTGCCCCAAAGAGTGTGTCAGCCTGCCCCAGAGTGCACCAACCTGCCCCAAAAAGTGTCTCAATCTGCCCTGTAATGTCTATACCTGCCCTGTAATGTCTATACCTGCCCCAGAATGTCTCAATATGTCCCATGAATGTCTCAACTTGCCCCCAATGAGAGCCTCAACCTGCCCTGTAATGTCTCAACCTCTCCCAGAGTGCCTCAATCTGCCCAAAATATCTCAAGCTGCCCAGTGAGTGCCTCAACCTGTCCTGTAATGTCGCAACCTGCCCCAGAGAATCTCATCCTACTCCAGAGAGTATCTCAACCTGCCCTGTAGTGTTTCAACCTCCCCCAGAGTGCTTCAAACTGCCCCAGAGTGTTTCTCTGCCCCAGAGTGCCTCAACCTGCCCCAGAGTGCCTCAACCTGCCCCAGAGTGTCTCTCTGCCCCAGAGCGCCTCAACCTGCCCCAGAGTGTCTCAACTTGACCCAGAGTGCCTCAACCTGCCCCAGAGTGCCTCAATCTGCCCCAGAGTGTCTCAATCTGCCCCAGAGTGCCTCAACCTGCCCCAGAGTGCCTCAACTTGCCCCAGAGTGCCTCAATCTGCCCCAGAGTGTCTCAACTTGACCCAGAGTGTCTCAACCTGCCCCAGATGCCTCAACCTGCCCCAGAGTGTCTCTCTGCCCCAGAGTGTCTCAACTTGTCCCAGAGTGCCTCAACCTGTCCCAGAGAGCCTCAACCTGCCCCAGAGTGCCTCAACCTGCACCAGAGTGTCTCAACCTGCCCCAGAGTGTCTCAACCTGCCCCAGAGTGTTTCTCTGCCCCAGAGTGTCTCAACTTGTCCCAGAGTGCCTCAATCTGCCCCAGAGTGTCTCAACTTGACCCATAGTGTCTCAACCTGTCCCATAGTGTCTCAACCTGCCCCAGAGTGTCTCTCTGCCCCAGAGTGTCTCAACCTGCCCCAGAGTGTCTCAACCTGCCCCAGAGTGTCTCAACCTGCCCCAGAGTGTCTCAACTTGCCCCATAGTGTCTCAACCTGCCCCATAGTGTCTCAACTTGCCCCAGAGTGTCTCTCTACACCAGAGTGTCTCAACCTGCCCCATAGTGTCTCAACTTGCCCCAGAGTGTCTCTCTGCCCCAGAGTGTCTCAACCTGCCCCAGAGTGTCTCAACCTGCCCCAGAGTGTCTCAACCTGCCCCAGAGTGTCTCAACCTGCCCCATAGTGTCTCTCTGCCCCAGAGTGTCTCAACTTGCCCCAGAGTGTCTCTCTACACCAGAGTGTCTCAACCTGCCCCAGAGTGTCTCTCTGCCCCACAGTGTCTCAACCTGCCCCATAGTTTCTCAATCTGCCCCAGAGTGTCTCTCTGCCCCAGAGTGTCTCAACTTGCCCCAGAGTGTTTCTCTGCCCCAGAGTGTCTCAACCTGCCCCAGAGAGTGCCTCAACTTGTCCCAGAGTGTCTCAATCTGCCCCAGAGTGTCTCTCTGCCCCATAGTGTCTCAATCTGTCCCAGAGTGTCTCTCTGCCCCAGAGTGTCTCTCTGCCCCAGAGTGTCTCAACCTGCCCCATAGTGTCTCTTTGCCCCAGAGTGTCTCTCTGCCCCAGAGTGTCTCAATCTGACCCAGAGTGTCTCTCTGTCCCAGAGTGTCTCTCTGCCCCAGAGTGTCTCTCTGCCCCAGAGTGTTTCAACCTGCCCCATAGTGTCTCAATCTGCCCCAGAGTGTCTCTCTGCCCCAGAGTGTCTCAACCTGCCCCAGAATGTCTCTGCCCTAGAGTGTCTCTCTGCTCGAGAGTGTCTCAACTTGCCCCAGAGTGTCTCTCTGCCCCAGAGTGTCTCAACCTGCCCCAGAGTGCCTCAACTTGCCCCAGAGTGTCTCAACCTGCCCCAGAGTGCCTGAACTTGCCCCAGAGTGTCTCTCTGCCCCATAGTGTCTCAACCTGACCCAGAGTGTCTCAACCTGACTCAGAGTGTCTCAACCTGACCCAGAGTGTCTCAACCTGACCCAGAGTGTCTCAACCTGACCCAGAGTGTCTCAACCTGACTCAGAGTGTCGTCTCAACCTGACCCAGAGTGTCTCAACCTGCCCGACAGTGCCTCAACCTGACCCAGAGTGCCTCAACCTGACCCAGAGTGCCTCAACCTGCCCCAAAGGACATCTCAACCTGTCCCAGAGTGTCTCAAACTGCCCCCGAGTGCTTCAACCTGTCCCAGAGTGCCTCAACCTGCCCCAGAGTGCCTCAACCTGCCCCACAGTGCCTCAACCTGACCCAGAGTGCCTCAACCTGACCCACAGTACCTCAATCTGCCCCAGAGTGTCTCTCTGCCCCAGAGTGTCTCAACCTGCCCCAGAGTGTCTCTCTGCCCCAGAGTGTCTCAACCTGCCCCAGAATGTCTCTCTGCCCTAGAGTGTCTCTCTGCCCCAGAGTGTCTCAACTTGCCCCAGAGTGTCTCTCTGCCCTAGAGTGTCTCAAACTGCCCCCGAGTGCTTCAACCTGTCCCAGAGTGCCTCAACCTGCCCCAGAGTGCCTCAACCTGCCCCACAGTGCCTCAACCTGACCCAGAGTGCCTCAACCTGACCCACAGTACCTCAATCTGCCCCAGAGTGTCTCTCTGCCCCAGAGTGTCTCAACCTGCCCCAGAATGTCTCTCTGCCCTAGAGTGTCTCTCTGCCCGAGAGTGTCTCAACTTGCCCCAGAGTGTCTCTCTGCCCCAGAGCGTCTCAACCTGCCCCAGAGTGCCTCAACTTGCCCCAGAGTGTCTCAACCTGCCCCAGAGTGCCTGAACTTGCCCCAGAGTGTCTCTCTGCCCCATAGTGTCTCAACCTGACCCAGAGTGTCTCAACCTGACTCAGAGTGTCTCAACCTGACCCAGAGTGCCTCAACCTGACCCAGAGTGCCTCAACCTGACCCAGAGTGCCTCAACCTGCCCCAAAGGACATCTCAACCTGCCCCAGAGTGTCTCAAACTGCCCCCGAGTGCTTCAACCTGTCCCAGAGTGCCTCAACCTGCCCCAGAGTGCCTCAACCTGCCCCACAGTGCCTCAACCTGACCCAGAGTGCCTCAACCTGACCCAGAGTACCTCAACCTGCCCCAAGGGACATCTCAACCTGCCCCAAAGTGCCTCAACCTGCCCCAGAGTATCTCAACCTGCTCGAGAGTGTTTCAACCTGCCCCAGAGTGTTTTAACCTGCCCCAGAGTGCCTCAATCTTCCCCAAAGGACATCTCAACCTGCCTCAGAGTGCCTCAACCTGCCCCAGAGTGCCTCAACCTGCTCCTTATTGCCTCAACCTGCCCCAGAGTGCCTCAACCTGCCCCAGAGTGCCTCAACCTGCTCCGTATTGCCTCAACCTGCCCCAGAGTGTCTCAACCTGCCCCAGAGCGCCTCAACCTGCCCCAAAGGACATCTCAACCTGCCCCAGAGTGCCTCAACCTTCCCCAGAGTGCCTCAACCCGCCCCCGAGTTCCTCAACCTGCCCAAGAGTGTCTCAACCTGCCCCAGAGTGTCTCAACCTGCCCCAAAGATATCTCAACCTGCCCCAGAGTGCCTCAACCTGCCCCAAACTCATCTCAACCTGCCCCAGATTGCCTCAACCTGGCCCAAAGTGTCTGATCCTGCCCCAGAGTGCCTCAACCTGCCCCAAAGTGTTTCAACCTGCCCAAGATTGCCTCAACTTGCCCCAAAGTGTCTCAACCTGCCTCAGAGTGCCTCAACCTAACCCAGATTGCCTCAACCTGCCCCAAAGAACATCTCAATCTGCCCCAGAGTGTCTCTCTGCCCCAGAGTGTCTCAACCTGCCCCAGAATGTCTCTCTGCCCTAGAGTGTCTCTCTGCCCGAGAGTGTCTCAACTTGCCCGAGTGTCTCTCTGCCCCAGAGTGTCTCAACCTGCCCCAGAGTGCCTCAACTTGCCCCAGAGTGTCTCTCTGCCCCATAGTGTCTCAACCTGACCCAGAGTGTCTCAACCTGACTCAGAGTGTCTCAACCTGACCCAGAGTGTCTCAACCTGACCCAGAGTGTCTCAACCTGACCCAGAGTGTCTCAACCTGACTCAGAGTGTCGTCTCAACCTGACCCAGAGTGTCTCAACCTGCCCGACAGTGCCTCAACCTGACCCAGAGTGCCTCAACCTGACCCAGAGTGCCTCAACCTGCCCCAAAGGACATCTCAACCTGTCCCAGAGTGTCTCAAACTGCCCCCGAGTGCTTCAACCTGTCCCAGAGTGCCTCAACCTGCCCCAGTGTGCCTCAACCTGCCCCACAGTGCCTCAACCTGACCCAGAGTGCCTCAACCTGACCCACAGTACCTCAATCTGCCCCAGAGTGTCTCTCTGCCCCAGAGTGTCTCAACCTGCCCCAGAATGTCTCTCTGCCCTAGAGTGTCTCTCTGCCCGAGAGTGTCTCAACTTGCCCCAGAGTGTCTCTCTGCCCCAGAGTGTCTCAAACTGCCCCCGAGTGCTTCAACCTGTCCCAGAGTGCCTCAACCTGCCCCAGAGTGCCTCAACCTGCCCCACAGTGCCTCAACCTGACCCAGAGTGCCTCAACCTGACCCACAGTACCTCAATCTGCCCCAGAGTGTCTCTCTGCCCCAGAGTGTCTCAACCTGCCCCAGAATGTCTCTCTGCCCTAGAGTGTCTCTCTGCCCGAGAGTGTCTCAACTTGCCCCAGAGTGTCTCTCTGCCCCAGAGTGTCTCAAACTGCCCCCGAGTGCTTCAACCTGTCCCAGAGTGCCTCAACCTGCCCCAGAGTGCCTCAACCTGCCCCACAGTGCCTCAACCTGACCCAGAGTGCCTCAACCTGACCCACAGTACCTCAATCTGCCCCAGAGTGTCTCTCTGCCCCAGAGTGTCTCAACCTGCCCCAGAATGTCTCTCTGCCCTAGAGTGTCTCTCTGCCCGAGAGTGTCTCAACTTGCCCCAGAGTGTCTCTCTGCCCCAGAGCGTCTCAACCTGCCCCAGAGTGCCTCAACTTGCCCCAGAGTGTCTCAACCTGCCCCAGAGTGCCTGAACTTGCCCCAGAGTGTCTCTCTGCCCCATAGTGTCTCAACCTGACCCAGAGTGTCTCAACCTGACTCAGAGTGTCTCAACCTGCCCCACAGTGCCTCAACCTGACCCAGAGTGCCTCAACCTGACCCAGAGTGCCTCAACCTGCCCCAAAGGACATCTCAACCTGCCCCAGAGTGTCTCAAACTGCCCCCGAGTGCTTCAACCTGTCCCAGAGTGCCTCAACCTGCCCCAGAGTGCCTCAACCTGCCCCACAGTGCCTCAACCTGACCCAGAGTGCCTCAACCTGACCCAGAGTACCTCAACCTGCCCAAGGGACATCTCAACCTGCCCCAAAGTGCCTCAACCTGCCCCAGAGTATCTCAACCTGCTCGAGAGTGTTTCAACCTGCCCCAGAGTGTTTTAACCTGCCCCAGAGTGCCTCAATCTTCCCCAAAGGACATCTCAACCTGCCTCAGAGTGCCTCAACCTGCCCCAGAGTGCCTCAACCTGCTCCTTATTGCCTCAACCTGCCCCAGAGTGCCTCAACCTGCCCCAGAGTGCCTCAACCTGCTCCGTATTGCCTCAACCTGCCCCAGAGTGTCTCAACCTGCCCCAGAGCGCCTCAACCTGCCCCAAAGGACATCTCAACCTGCCCCAGAGTGCCTCAACCTTCCCCAGAGTGCCTCAACCCGCCCCCGAGTTCCTCAACCTGCCCAAGAGTGTCTCAACCTGCCCCAGAGTGTCTCAACCTGCCCCAAAGATATCTCAACCTGCCCCAGAGTGCCTCAACCTGCCCCAAACTCATCTCAACCTGCCCCAGATTGCCTCAACCTGGCCCAAAGTGTCTGATCCTGCCCCAGAGTGCCTCAACCTGCCCCAAAGTGTTTCAACCTGCCCAAGATTGCCTCAACTTGCCCCAAAGTGTCTCAACCTGCCTCAGAGTGCCTCAACCTAACCCAGATTGCCTCAACCTGCCCCAAAGAACATCTCAATCTGCCCCAGAGTGTCTCTCTGCCCCAGAGTGTCTCAACCTGCCCAGAATGTCTCTCTGCCCTAGAGTGTCTCTCTGCCCGAGAGTGTCTCAACTTGCCCCAGAGTGTCTCTCTGCCCAGAGTGTCTCAACCTGCCGCAGAGTGCCTCAACTTGCCCCAGAGTGTCTCAACCTGCCCCAGAGTGCCTGAACTTGCCCCAGAGTGTCTCTCTGCCCCATAGTGTCTCAACCTGACCCAGAGTGTCTCAACCTGACTCAGAGTGTCTCAACCTGACCCAGAGTGTCTCAACCTGACCCAGAGTGACTCAACCTGACCCAGAGTGTCTCAACCTGACTCAGAGTGTCGTCTCAACCTGACCCAGAGTGTCTCAACCTGCCCGACAGTGCCTCAACCTGACCCAGAGTGCCTCAACCTGACCCAGAGTGCCTCAACCTGCCCCAAAGGACATCTCAACCTGTCCCAGAGTGTCTCAAACTGCCCCCGAGTGCTTCAACCTGTCCCAGAGTGCCTCAACCTGCCCCAGAGTGCCTCAACCTGCCCCACAGTGCCTCAACCTGACCCAGAGTGCCTCAACCTGACCCACAGTACCTCAATCTGCCCCAGAGTGTCTCTCTGCCCCAGAGTGTCTCAACCTGCCCCAGAATGTCTCTCTGCCCTAGAGTGTCTCTCTGCCCGAGAGTGTCTCAACTTGCCCCAGAGTGTCTC
>JAPXFY010000028.1:50147184-50164684 GCA_030674185.1 Monoplex corrugatus
TGGGACATTGAGAAGTCAGTTTTAGTGTATCAAATCCTATATACTGACACCACCAGAAAACAATGATGTTAAGATGGGACAGTGAGAAGTCAGTTTTAGTGTATCAAATCCTATATACTGACACCACCAGAACAACAATGATGTAAGATGGGACAGTGAGAAGTCAGTTTAGTGTATCAAATCCTATATACTGACACACCAGAACAACAATGATGTTAAGATGGGACAGTGAGAAGTCCGTTTTAGTGTATCAAATCCTATATACTGACACCACCAGAACAACAATGATGTTAAGATGGGACAGTGAGATGGCCAGTTTTAACATAGCGCACCCCGGGATTCGAACCCACAACCATTAGCAGGCCTACAGATAGATGTGAGGTGAGAATGTATACAGTCCGTTAAGCAGTCAAGTGTTTACTACAGCGTAGGCCTGTATCACTACCACCTGTAGTTGATCTGAATGTCACCAAGTGAGTCAAAGGATACACGCATGCTGTACAGAATGGTGTACTGATGAAGTCTGCAAACCCAGATCGAGGTGATAGTGATATCCACCACGGATTAACCCTTTGATTCCCGCACCCTATCACCAACTGCAAGATCTTAACCCTTTGACTCTCTCACCCGATAGGCACCACAGGTTAACCCTTTGATTCCCGCACCCTGTTCACCAACTGCAAGATCTTAACCCTTTGACTCTCTCACCCGAAATGCACCACAGATTAACCCTTTGATTTCCGCACTCTATCCACCAACTGCAAGATCTTAACCCTTTGACTCTCTCACCCGATATGCACCACATATTAACCCTTAGATTTCCGCACCCTGTTCACCAACTGCAAGATCTTAACCCTTTGACTCTCTCACCCGAAATGCACCACAGATTAACCCTTTGATTTCCGCACATATCCACCAACTGCAAGATCTTAACCCTTTTTTACTCTCTCACCCGATAGGCACCACAGATTAACCCTTTGATTTCCGCACCCTATCCACCAACTGCAAGATCTTAACCCTTTGGTTCTCTCACCCGATATGCACCACAGATTAACTCTTTGATTTCCGCACCCTGTCAACCAACTGCAAGATCTTAACCCTTTAATTCTCACCCGATATGCACCACAGATTAACCCTTTTATTCCCGGACCCTATCCACCAACTGCAAGATCTTAACCCTTTGACTCTCTCACCCTATTCACCAGCTTTCTGCAGGAAGCTGGTGGATAGAGTGAGGGAGTCAAAGGGTTGATTTCTTGCTTTGCTCGCATGGTTGACAAAGCAAGATGCTGGTGGACAGGGTGCGGAAGTCAAAGGGTCAAGACAGTATGATATGTACAATATATAGAACAGTTTATGTCTGCATCATAAAACAATAGTCTTATTACATGTGGTGTATAAAACAGTCCAGTACAAAAATCACGTTTATGACACAATCAGAATAATAAGACAGTCCAGTACAAAAAACACACTTATGACACAATCAGAATAATAAGACAGTCCAGTACAAAAATCACACTTATGACACAATCAGAATAATAGACAGTCCAGTACAAAAAACACACTTATGACACAATCAGAATAATAATAACGTCTGCTAGTATTGACACTTGGCAGTAAGCATATACATTTATGAATGGTGAGCATATAACACTGGTAAAACAGTTCATAATGTCTCACAGCTGTAGGAACACTGAACGTGTACATTTAGGAATGGTGAGCATGTTACACTGGTAAAACAGTTCATAATGTCTCACAGCTGTAGGAACACTGAACGTGTACATTTAGGAATGGTGAGCATGTTACACTGGTAAAACAGTTCATAATGTCTCACAGCTGTAGGAACACTGAACGTGTACATTTAGGAATGGTGAGCATGTTACACTGGTAAAACAGTTCATAATGTCTCACAGCTGTAGGAACACTGAACATGTACATTTAGGAATGGTGAGCATATACACTGGTAAAACAGTTCATAATGTCTCACAGCTGTAGGAACACTGAACATGTACATTTAGGAATGGTGAGCATGTTACCACATGAGGAAATGAAAACTGTTTCATAATGTCTCAACACGCTGTAGGAACACTGAACGTGTACATTTAGGAATGGTGAGCATGTTACACTGGTAAAACAGTTCATAATGTCTCACAGCTGTAGGAACACTGAAATGTACATTTAGGAATGGTGAGCATTTACACTGGTAAAACAGTTCATAATGTCTCACAGCTGTAGGAACACTGAACGTGTACATTTAGGAATGGTGAGCATGTTACACTGGTAAAACAGTTCATAATGTCTCACAGCTGTAGGAACACTGAAAGTGTTTACCTGATAAATGTGTATGTCTAACAAATTTAGGAACGATGGATGGAATTCACTGTTAAAAATGTTAAATGTGTAACGAATTTATAGAAATGCTGATAGTGTTTATGGATATGTACATATAGGTAGTAGATGGGCGTAGAAGATAGATAGATAGATAGATAGAACAGATAGATAGATTGTTAGATAATGATAGATTGTTAGATAGATAGATAAATAGATAGATAAATAGACAGGTAGATAGATAAATAGATAGATAGGTAGATAGATAGATAGATAGATTGTTAGATAGATAGATAGACAGACAGACAGACAGATACACACATACATATATACACACAACATACATACATACATACATAATACATACATTACATACATACATACTACAAACAAAACACGCAGTCTCACACACAAGAACTGATATCACACACACACACACACACACACACACACACACACACACACACACACACACACACACACACACACACACACCTCTTTCTGTTGTCTGTCTGTCCGTCTGTCTCTGTCTGTCGTCTCTCATACACACATACACATGTCTCCCTCTTTCTGTTGTCTGTCTTGTCTGTCTCTTTTCACACACACACACACACACACACACACACACACACACACACACACACACACACACACACACACACACACACACACACACACACACACACACACACACGCACAAATATACACTGACAGGTCTAAGAGACCCGCAAAAATACACATGAGAATAATTTGTCTATTATAATTTTTCGCTGAATGTGAAAGCAACAAAATGTTGGCATAACAGGAAGAATCCCTGAACATGTGGATACAGAACATATCAAAGACAACACATGGACTGACAGGTACAGTATATAATGGGATCGTCTACTGTGTGTCTTGTAACTAGCTAGCAAAAAAATGAAGACACAACACACCCACAATTAAAACAAAACATCAACAGCCAAGAACACTTGTGTATAAACTGGCGCAATGTAAACAGCAAATGGCACAACTTTGAGACAGGCTGATATGTTTAATTATCTGGGAACCAAGAACACTTGCGTATAAACTGGTGCAATGTTAACAGCAAATGGCACAACTTTGAGACAGGTTGATAAGTTTAAATATCTGAGAACGATCATGTCACCAGACGGCAGATGCACATCACAAATAGCCAGCAGAATCGGTCAAGCCAAAACAGCATTCAAAAAGATGAAAAGCATTCTTACCAACAAATGCCTATCAATTAACATCAGGAAGAGAGTTCTTAAATGTTATACAGATCTAGAACCGATGTTATGCGGTTGTGAGGCGTGGACAGTCAACAGGCGAAGTCAGAACAAATTTGAGGCAGCTGAGATGTGGTTTCTTAGAATAATGTTGAGAATTCCATGGACAGCAAAGAAAACAAACGAGACAGTCTTGATGGAGGCAGACACAAGAGATCATTGATAAGGAAGATTAGGGGGAAAAAAAGCAACATTTATAGGCCATTTTATGAGGAAAGGGGAATTAGAGCATCTGGTCACAACAGGAAAGCTGGAGGGAAAGAGAACACCAGGTAGACCCAGGGACAAAACATTGGACGGACTCACAGGGTGGCTGAGGACAGAGAGGGTGGAAGATGTGCTTGCGGCGGCAAGGGATAGATGCATATGGAGGGCCATGATCGCCAACGCCATGTGGCAGGGCACTTGATGATGATGATGATGATGATGATGATGATGAAACTGTCCTGTCACGGGAGTCAACGTGGCCAAGTGCTTAAAGCAACGAACTATCGATTCGAAGATCTTGGGTTCCAAACCCCATCAGTCAAAAACTATTACTGTGGATTTTTTTTTAATTTGTTTGGGGTTTTTTTTTTGTTTTTTTGCTCTGACCAGGTCCTACCAGAGTTCAGCGCGTTGGGAAGCCTGGGACACGCAACCGAATTTCATCTACTTTGCAAAAGCATGATTGAGGGTTACTTTAATATCCTGACAACACCGCAGGTACGCCCATCTGCATCTCTCAAGTCGAGACTGAGGCCAGGATATATCAGTAAGCGAAGAATAGAGCCCTGTTTTGCAGTCTCATCCAGAAGTAGGACTCATATCATCATCCCCTCATCCTTATGGTTATCATCGTGGCACTGACAACAATGGTCATCAGACTGTGCAGTGGCCCTTTATGTCCTGCCCTCATGGTGACCTTTGCTTTGGTGGGTCTACAGGTGTGCTGAGGAGTAACATGTGTATTGTGAAACACATGTGGTGCCAAACATGTGCTAAGAAAAAATGGCAAGAAAACAAACAAAAGATTCCGTCACATACCTTCAGATCAATGCATAAAATGTAAAAAAGAACATTTCAAAGAAAAACCGTTTACAGACAAATGGGTCTGTCACACGTTTTGCGAGGAATGTGGCGAGACAAAACTGACAAGACTTCAACAGCACTCAATATACAACAACACTGACTGCAAGACAGATACATGCGCACGCGAGCACACAACACACAAACACACAGACCTTTCACTGACAACAAAAACGACAAAAAAGCCTCATTATCGAGGGAAAATACTTATAACAATAACGGTAATATTAACAAGAGTTGTAACCATGAAGATGTTTTGAGCACTACTCTCTTTTCTTTCTTTCTTTTATTGTTGTTACTTAAAGCCCAGCCGACTGCGCAGAGCCATATCAGGGCTATAATCGCTTCAAAACACAAAACTTCAACAGAAAAAAAAAAGAAAAGAAAATTAAGTACACATATCAATGCATTCGCGCACATAATCTAAGGACATGCTCCCGGCGTAGGACCATTCCGTCCGATTTATGGCACAGGGGAGATTTAAAAAACACACCTGAATACAAATATAAGCATACATAAGGACACCAAAACATATATAAAAACAGGCATAAATTACCTAAAATTGCTTCCACATATCTCACCTCCTTAGATCCAAAAAATGCGCTTAATACATGTACCCAATTATCAATCCGAAGAAAAACCACGTAAGACTTTATCGAAAAATCACAGGTAAATGGACCATTAAGGCAGAAAATAAGTAGAAATGACAGAAAGCAAGGCAACAAGGCAGAAACAAAGAGAGTGACAGAAAAGAGGAAATTTTGACAGAAAAGAGGAAATTTCTAGCACAGAATTTCCATAAGGTGGGGATACTATTTATACTGAAAGAGCCCCCGGCATCCCCATGGGGGGAGCACTACCCTCAAAAAGGTTCCAAGCACGTCACAATACCAAGAAGCAACAGAAGAACAATAGTAAAACCACAACAGAAAAATGAAAGGCAGACTATGGCACAGCTCAAAATTTGTTGCATCAAGCAATGAACAGACTCTGCAGCACAAAAACATTCTCATTTTTTATATGGCACTATTACGAAAAACAATATTCAGGCTCACATTAATGGGAATGGCTAGGTCAAATTCGGACGTTAAAACTGAGTACGCACATCCGAAATATTTTACAGCTTCATTCGCAAATACCTGAGAAATTCTTACTTGCTCGTTTTAATTTGTTTGTGTCAGTAAAAGCCAAAACATGTGCCGTACCCGTTCAAACAAGCGCACATCTTTTGCTGTATCGTTAAGCAACAAAGAAATCGACCCATTTCATCACAAACTTTCGTTCTATCCTTAAACAGCAAAGAAATAGACCCATTTTATTATGTTTGGTCTCCACGACCCAAAGCATGGACCATGGAGAGAAGAACATTCAGACAACAAACTGAGATGATTTGTAAAGGGAATGTTTGTTAACATAGCAGTTCACCAAGCACCCGTCGCCTACTCCTCAAGATAGGACACTAAACATCAGCTACTTCAATTTTCAAACCGTCACCATGAGCAGAAACTGACAAACAACCATTATCTGTGTATGACGTTAAGAACAGGGTCACCATGTCTCACATTCACAACGTCTAAGGAGGTTCTATATTCACCACGTCACACTCACAACGTTCTATATTCACCATGTCACACACTCACAACGTTCTATATTCACCATGTCTCACACTCACAACGTCTAAAGGTTCTATATTCACCATGTCTCACACTCACAACGTCTAAAAGTTCTATATTCACCATGTCTCACACTCACAACGTCTAAAGGTTTATATTCACCATGTCACACACTCACAACATTCTATATTCACCATGTCACACACTCACAACATTCTATATTCACCATGTCTCACACTCACAACGTCTAAAGGTTGTATATTCACCATGTCACACACTCACAACGTTCTATATTCACCATGTCTCACACTCACAACATTCTATATTCACCATGTCTCACACTCACAACGTCTAAAGGTTGTATTTCACCATGTCACACACTCACAACGTTCTATATTCACCATGTCAACCACTCACAACGTTCTATATTCACCATGTCACACACTCACAACGTTCTATATTCACCATGTCTCACACTCACAACATTCTATATTCACCATGTCTCACACTCACAACATTCTATATTCACCATGTCTCACACTCACAACGTTCTATATTCACCATGTCACACACTCACAACATTCTATATTCACCATGTCACACACTCACAACGTCTAAGGTTGTATATTCACCATGTCACACACTCACAACATTCTATATTCACCATGTCTCACACTCACAACGTTCTATATTCACCATGTCACACACTCACAACTTCTATTATTCACCATGTCTCACACTCACAACGTTCTATATTCACCATGTCTCACACTCACAACATTCTATATTCACCATGTCTCACACTCACAACGTTCTATATTCACCATGTCACACACTCACAAACGTTCTATATTCACCATGTCTCACACTCACAACGTTCTATATTCACCATGTCTCACACTCACAACAATTCTATATTCACCATGTCACACACTCACAACATTCTATATTCACCATGTCCACACTCACAACGTTCTATATCCACCATGTCTCACACTCACAACGTTCTATATTCACCATGTCTCACACTCACAACATTCTATATTCACCATGTCACACACTCACAACGTTCTATATTCACCATGTCACACACTCACAACGTCTAAAGGTTGTATATTCACCATGTCACACACTCACAACATTCTATATGCACCATGTCACACACTCACAACATTCTATATTCACCATGTCACACACTCACAACGTCTAAAGGTTTATATTCACCATGTCACACACTCACAACATTCTATATTCACCATGTCTCACACTCACAACATTCTATATTCACCATGTCACACACTCACAACGTCTAAAGGTTCTATATTCACCATGTCACACACTCACAACGTTTCTATATTCACCATGTCTCACACTCACAACAGTTCTATATTCACCATGTCTCACACTCACACACGTTCTATATTCACCATGTCACACACTCACAACGTTCTAATTACCATGTCTACACTCACAATGTCTCTATATCATCATCACACGTCAAAGTTCTATATCACCATGTCACACACTCACAACTAGGTTCTATATCACCATGTCTCACACTCACAACGTCTATATTCAACACCATGTCCACACTCACAACGTCTAAGTCTATGATTCACCATGTCTCACACTCACAACATTCTATATTCACCATGTCTCACACTCACAACGTCTAAAGGTTCTATGATCACCATGTCTCACATCACAACGTCTAAAGGTTCTATATTCACCATGTCACACACTCACAACGTCTAAAGTTCTATATATCACCATGTCTCACACTCACAACGTCTAAAGTTCTATATTCACCATGTCTCACACTCACAACGTCTAAAGGTTCTATGATTCACCATGTCACACACTCACAACGTCTAAAGGTTCTATGATCACCATGTCTCACACTCACAACATCTAATCTTCACCATGTCACACACTCACAACGTCTAAAGGTTCTTGTTCACCATGTCTCACACTCACAACGTCTAAAGGTTCTATATCACCATGTCTCACACTCACAACGTCTAAAGGGTTCTGTGTGCATGTCATCACACCTCACAACGTCTAAAGGTTCTATGATATCATGACACCTCACAACGTCTAAAGGGTTATCTGTGTATCACACTACATGTCGTCACACTCCACAACGTCTAAAGGTGTCTATATGTAACCTAGTCAAATCACAACGTCTAAAGGAGGGTCTATGTGGAGTGTATACACTGACGCTCACAGCGAACCTGATGCACTAGAAAAGAACATTCACCTAAAACCCATTCCTGGCACAAGGCCTGTCAGAAAGACTGGTGAAAGTTTGGCACAATTTCAGCACCAGAGTCTTATACAAAAACCCTGCAACACTCTCAGAGCACAAATAATATACCCCAAGCACAAAACAGAAGTAGACCAAAGATGTGAAATGGTCTACCACATGACTTGAGCTAACTATGGTGAAAAACACACGTAATAGTAAAAGCATTCAAGCATTCAAGAAGATGAAAAGCATTTTTACCAACAAACGCCTATCAATTAACATCAGGAAGAGAGTTCTTGAATGTTATATAGAACCAATAATGTTATACGGTTGTGAGGCGTGGACAGTCAACAAGCAAAGCCAGAACAAGATTGAGGCAGCCGAGATGCGGTTTCTAAGAAGGATGTTGAGAGTTCCATGAACAGCAAAGAAAACAAACGAAAAGTCTTGATGGAGGCAGACACAAGTAGATCATTCAAAAGGAAGATTAGCAAAAGGCAGGCAACATTCATACGCCATTTTATGAGGAAAGGGGAATTGGAACACCTGGTCACAACGGGAAAGCTGGAGGGAAGGAGAGCACCGGGTAGACCCAGGGAGAAGATACTAGACGGACTTTCAGAGTGGCTGAAGACAAGGAGGGTGGAAGAGATGCTTGAGGCAACAAGAGATAGAGACGGATGGAAGTCCATAATTGCCAACGCCATGCGGCAAGGCACCTGATGATGAAGAGTCAAAGAACAAGAGAACATCACAAGAGCCTTGTTAATTTAACACCATGAGAGATTATTGTAAAGAAACAGGACACCAAAATTCCTGAGAAACTATCAGGACTCTGGAGTCCGGAAATCAAACAGCAAGACGAAAAGTTGGAGAAGCCACTGAATCACGGAGGTAAAACCTCTGTAAATATGACTCACCTGCACAGAATGAATCTTAAGTTTCCTGGTGTTGTTTGGCGCCGGCGATCAAATTGACAGGGGAGCTGGGCTCTGTCAAATTTGGAGGTTCAATTGACAGTGACTCATTCACTGGCTCCCTGTATCAAAGCGCATACAGCACAAACTAGACACCATGTGCTACAAAAGCTTCAATAACGCAGCCCCCGATTACCTGTCAAGCCTACTTGAGATCTATGTTCCCTCACGTACCCTCCACTCTGCCCCCAATCCTCTGACTTTTCGCTTTCCACGCACTAAGCTCAATACCTATGGTCCACGAGCCTTCTCTGTTTCTGGTCCACTCTCCTGGAACAAACTTCCTCTCTCAGTCCGTCAGCAACCTACTTTTGTCTCCAAGTCCGCTCTCAAAACTCACCTTTTCTCCTCTGCATGAAATCCTGACCTCACTCATCCCCCTCTGTAGCCTGTCTCCACTCGGAGGGGAATCACATTGTAATATATAATTGTATATAATATGCTCTCTATAATTTTCCATTGCTTTTATTCTTTCTCCCCATTTATAGCCATGCATGTGTGTGTGTGTGTGTGTGTGTGTGTGTGTGTGTGTGTGTGTGTGTGTGTGTGTGTGTGTGTGTGTGTGTGTGTGTGCCTGCGTGCGTGTGTGTGCCTGCGTGCGTATGTGTCTGTTTCAGCGCTTAGATTTGATTTTATCAAGATTTTGCGCTATATAAATATTGTAATATATATATATATTGTATAAATCCCTTCTACATGTTCCATAACAGAAATTGCATTATTGATCAGCGAAATAGCAAAAATGTATGCTCAGTAAAATGTCTGTTCTGACAAACAACAACATGACATTCAAAATGATCGATTTTCAACGTCCTTCACCTCCCTGTTTACTTGGGACAGACTCATCAACAACATGACTGGAAACTTCATTGGCCGCAAATTCAAATTGTGTTGTTTGTGATTGGCTAAAGTTTCATATAAATGTCAACAAACATCTAGAAAATACTAAATACCTGATATACAAAGCGTTATTAGTGGCAAATTCCCAATGTTATCACTGGACTTCCCTTATTACCTGCCAGCACCAGCCAACCAGAAGCTAGTATTGCAGTAAAGATGGCGACTTCAAACGCATATGCTGAGCGAGTTGTTGTTACTGTTATTGTTGTTTAAGGCCCAGCCGACTGTGTAGGGCTATAAGCACTTCAAATCACACAAAACTTCAACAGGAAAAAAAAAGGAAAAAAAAAAATTAAATACACATATCGATGCATTCGCGCACATAATCTAAGGACATGTCCCTGGCGTTGACCATTCCGTCCAATTTATCGCACAGGGGATTTAAAAAACACACCTGAATACAAATATAAGCATACCTAAGGACACCAAAACATACATAAAATCTGGCATAAATGACCTAAAATTGCTTCCACATATCTCACCTCCCTAGAGCCAAAAATGCACTTAATACATATACCCAATTATCAATCCTAAGAAAAAGTATGTAAGACTTTATCGAAAACATACAGGTGAATGGACCAGCAAGGCAGAAAATGACAGGAAGAAATGACAGAAAGCAAAGGAGGAAGAAAGAAACAAAGAGAATGACGGAAAAGAGGAAATTCCTGGCACAGAATTTTCAGAAGGTGGGGATACTATTTATACTGAAAGAGCCCCTGGTATCCCCACAGGGGAAGAAGGTGGGGACACTATTCATACTGAAAGAGCCCCCGGCATCCCCACCCCCACGGGGGAAGCTGAGCGAGTTGAATTAACACTGAACTTTATTTGAGGAGCAAATATGCTAGATTATAACGAACAAGGTGTTCGGCTGCTGTGCACAGTAAAGATTATAACGATGTCAGCGGTATCAGAGGCTTAACTGGAACACATCATGTCTCATCTTGCGCTGCCAAAACTGGGCATGCTACCGACAGGAAGCAAGATTTTAACATGACCGACGATGGCAGTGACGGTCACAGCAAAGGCTTCAGTTTCCATAAAGACTTGGTGTTACTGGAGGTTAATTCACCACACTTTTACACTGGCACACAAGATGGTGCACAAAATGCAGTGCAGAAAAATCAGACAAAAATGGCTTTCAGAAAAAGCAAAAACAAAAAAAGAAAACAACAACAACAACAAACAACAACAACAGCACAGGACACGGTGAAGAACCAAGGAGGGCCTCACACAGCGACTGTCAGTGAATAACCGCGACTGAGTCAGTCTCGCAGCAATCGTCTACAGCCCAATCAATCGCCATTTCCAAGGCCCAAGTCTCGTCCCTGTGTCTCGATACTCTACGCTTTCGTCTCCGAAACCTCCGATTTCAACTGACGATACAGTGGGTTCCGGGCCACAGTAACCTCCCCGGGAACGACCTTGAGGACGAGGCCGCAAAGCTGGCAACAACATCCCCGGGCCTAGGCAGACCGATATCCTACAGTAACGCTTGTGCCCACATAAAAAAAACAAACAAAGGACTCCCCCATGCGAAAACCAGCGAGGTGTACGGGGCATCCTCCATGCAGAGAGAGGCGGAAATAAAGTCCGGCAGAGATCAGACCTTAATTACAAAGCTGAGGTCGGGTCACCACCCTTTGCTGCGGGCCTATAAACATAGGATCGACTCAACAACTGATCCAATGTGTCCCCTGTACAACAAGGAGGAACAAGATCTGGTACATTGGATCCAAAGATGCCCCCGCAACCGAGTACATGTGGTGGCAATTATTCGGGGAGGACAGCAGGAGGCTGGAGTGCCTCACCAAGTCTCCTGTGAAGGTGGTGGATCTGGCAAGGAGAACGCTCCTTGGATCTTGACAACAGCAATGATGTCGCCCATTTCCACACACACAAACAACAACAACAACAACAGCAACAACAACAACAACAACAGCAACAACAAAAGAATTTTTCTATCTGTGAAATTAGGACTCATACCATGTTGGACAATCATGATTACAGACATTGGCTGGAACTTTCAAACAAATGTTAGTACAAGTAGATATACAGGCCTGTGCATGACAATTCATAATTACAGACATAGGCTGCAACTTTACTTTACTTTTATTGCTGTTTAAAGCCCAGCCGACTGCGCAGAGCCATATCAGGGCTATAACCATTCGAAACACAAAACTTCGACAGGAAAAAAAAAGAAAATTAAGTACACAATCAATGCATTCGCGCACATAATCTAAGGACATGCCCCCGGCGTAGGACCATTCCGTCCGATTTATCGCACAGGGGAGATCTAAAAAACACACCTGAATACAAATATAAGGCATACATAAGGACACCAAAACATATATAAAAACAGGCATAAATTACCTAAAATTGCTTCCGCATATCTCACTTCCTTAGAGCCAAAAATGCACTTAATACATGTACCCAATTATCAATCCGAAGAAAAAGTATATAAGACTTTATCAAAAAAATACAGGTGAATGGACCATTAAGGCAGAAAATAAGTAGAAATGACAGAAAGCAAGGCAACAAGGCAGAAACAAAGAGAGTGACAGAAAAGAGGAAATTTCTAGCATAGAATTTCCAGAAGGTGGGGATACTGTTTATACTGAAAGAGCCCCCGGCATCCCCACGGGGGAAAGGCTGCAGCTTCCAAAACAAGTAGACAGACAGGTTGTGCACCAGGTGACCCCAGTCAACCAGTAACGACCAGGAGCAGCCCACAACCAGCCATCTGGCCAGACTAAAGTCTCACAAGGAGAGAGACACGTCATCTCTCTGGCATGTCACAAACTGTAGAAAGGCAGGAGGTATGCCTAAGTGAGTTGGATCCACAACACGCACATTTTCTTCAGTTTCAGTTTCTCAAGATGACGTCTCCGCGCTCGGAATGAATTCCATATGCACTAACATCACAGGTGCACATGATGGAGAAGATCCAGAATGATCACAGCACAAACCTTAAGCCTGCACATAAACCCACGAGCTGGCCAGGTCCTGAGGTCCTACCTAGATAGTTCCATAACCCTGGGGTTGTAGGAGAATGAGGTAGTAGAGACCTCAACTTGTTTCCCGGGTCCAGCACCACGAGGGCGACGCCCATCCCCTCTTCCTCGCTTCAAATTCACATTCAATCACTTTTTTTTACCAAGACTTCAGAAAGACAAGGAGGCTAATTGGCCTTCAAGAGGTGGGACCTGGGAAATCAACCTATCTTCCAATGTTTTATACCAAGGCAGCCAGGCAATGCCCTGCAAACAGACATTACTGAACTCCAAAGTGATCAGTAGCAGTACAGTGTCTCCTACGGTTTGTGGTCCACCGCACCTGAAACTGAAAGCTGCCACGAATTTCCTGGCAAGGGATTCCACTTAACCTTTCACTCCCGCACCCTGTCCACCAGCATCCTGCATTGTCAATCACGCTACAAAGCAAAAGCTTAACCCGCTGACTCCCTCCCCCTATTCACTAGCTTCGTGCAGGAAGCATAGGGTGGATAGGGTGCGGGAGTCAAAGGGTTAAGTAATTTGGTTTCTGGCTGCGTGTTAAAAGCAACAATGAGCAGTGTGGTATCCATGTTAATATAAACAATGCAAAAATGACGCGTTGAAAAATACGAGAAAGGAACTTTACATACATGGCATCGTGGTTTGGTAACGGTCTACATTCTCAGAAATTCATATAATATCCATATCACCATAAAGTACACACGTACTCATATTTATGCGTATATACGGGGTTTTTATAAAAAAAAACAAAAAACTAAGCAAGACACAAAATTGTAAAAAGTTTATAAAAAATTTTCAAAATGTCCGTTTACAGATAGTACATCATAACATGTCCATTCTACCATCATTTCACGTTAAAACAACAAAGAAAATGAAAAGTTTGAAAGAAAGAGATGTTATTTTAGCTTTATGCGTGATTATACAGCAATATTTCCTTCATTCACACTTGCGAGATAATCATTCCTGGTATATCATCAGTTTGCCCAAATTCTTGTCTGATCACTTTCCAGTGTTTTACCATCATCTGGACTACAAAAACAAAAACAAAAACAAAAACACACACACTTCAAACAAACGAATCGAAAGATAATCGAAATCAAAATAAATACGAAATATTCAATTAAGAAAAAGTAATATGTTTTTTCTTCTAAATATCTATTTCGTATTATAGATAGATAGATGAATAGACATGTCTGAATACGCACAAGTGTATACACATAAGTGTTACGCTATTCACGTACATATTGTAAGTGTATGCACGTGTGTAAAGAAATATAGCAAAAGAATGTTTCGACTGATTATTTAGTATCTACTTCCACAAAAAAGTGCACAATCACACACACACACACACACACACAAACACACACACACACACACACACACACACACACACACAACACACAAGGGGGGTGCATTTTAAAAAGAAAGAGCCAGAGTGTCGCTATGGGCAAGCCCGCATCCCCATCCCTATTTATGCTAAAGTAAACAGATCTGTCCAAGAAATTGATCATTGCTAAAAATGACCTCACGAAGTGTCAAAAGCTAGTTACTCAACCACTGCATCTTCCATCGGCCACTCATTCATTCAATCAATCCCAAGTTGATAGCCTTGAAAGGCATATACACTGTCGTTTGAATTGTCTTGTGTGATTGTCATTGTCAGTAATAGACTATACACTCGTTAATGCCTTTCTAGCTGATTAACTGAATGTAGCCATTTTGTGTTTGTTGTTTTCAATATGCTATCTTTGCCTGCTGCTGAGGCTTATAACTGGTAAAGATAAAAACTATCAAATTCTCGGTTGTAAACTATCGTCGTCTCCAACTGCCATGTTATGATGAAAGGTTAGTCGATGTTTCTCTGCTCTCGGTAACAGTGGTAACCCAGGTAAAACCAGCACCGACCCAGCGAAGAATTCCAAGGCCACGTAAACAGCTGGAGCTCAGTGGACACATTCAAAGCCGTTTTCATCGATGGTTTAAACATGGCGTACATCACTTGCTGGTCCGTGTTCACGAGTCCAGACGCCATAAAAAACTGCATCGCGCGACGATACTCATCAATAAAAGTCAAGTATCTGGGACGGGCTGCCAACAACATACCACCTCCTACCCAAAACACATTCTTCTTAAAAATGTCCTCAACATCCATGGTAAAGTCGGGAGAGTCAATCTGACAGGCTGCTACTTTCTTGTCATCAAATTCTGGAGGCACTGCGATCCAGAACTTCCTCTGTCTGAAAGTGAGATGGCGGAAATAGCCCAGATCGATCCACGCAAAATACTTAGTGTGGAACAGGTCCCAGTTGATGGCTCTCTCCACCACGTCGATTTTGGCGTGTTGGGTGCAGGGGTATTCCGGTATAACAGTATTCGGGTGAAATTTTGGGTAGTCTGGGTCTGAAAAGATTTTCCTAATTAGGGTCAAATTTTTAAAAGCAAATAAACTGGTTCGATCAAGAATGTGAACAATCTTAATGTTCTTGGAAAATGTATTGTTGTGAAATAGATCAGCAACAGCTTTGGAGTCTGTGAACACGAGCAGAGGATTCTGCAGGAATAGAAATGTGCTGGCCCACTGAAGGTAGGTGTCAGGTCTGTACTGGTATTCAGGGTTGGGCCCTTTCTGGAACATACCCAGATCGAAGAAAGCTGTGACAACTGTCACATTGGTATTGTCGGATAGATTTAGCTGCGGGAACTCGTGTGGGGTCCGGCTGGGAAATAGATAACACATGGAATTCTGCAAAAGACAAATAAATTATGTCAAAAAATGATAGGGTTTTACAAATCCAGCAAAAATAACACACACACACACACACACACACACACACACACACACACACACACACACACACACACACACACACACACACACACACACAAAAGAAGCGCGCAATGGTTGTGAAAAAAGTCAATGCAAACTACAGTAGCGTGGTAAACTATTGTTCACTTGGCACAGTTTACAGCTTCAGACAAATAATACGTATAAAAGCCAATAAATGATTCCAAACTTATTCACGGAAAAGACAAAATATTTCCATCACAATACATATAAACAGGAAGAAGATATTCTTTGTAAATGCATCATATAAACAACAACAACAGCAAAAGCCAATTTTATAATTTAAAGAGCATCTCAGAGCTGTAACTGAAAGACTAAAGTTGACACAACTAGCACTATACTAATAGGTGACTTTAATTTGGTGATGTCTAAAACGATGATATTATAACTGGAGAAAAATAATAAAAGAACGATAGAAGGTCTTAATCATCTAGTAGCACAGGCACATGTGACATGTGGAGACTACAATATAAAGAAAAGTATTAAAAAAGTACTCATGAAATAGGTATCACCTGTTTACCTCTAAACAAAACAATAGATTACGCTTTGTTATCAATTCCACTGTTACCCTATGTAGGAGAAGAAGAAGACCCCCCCCCCCCCCCCGAGATTTTATCATTTGCTGGTCAGAAGATTTGAGCAACACCCTCAATGACGCATCCGTGAAGTGGATGAGACTCGACTGTGTGTGGGTCCCAGTCTTCTCAGTGAGCCCATAGCACGCCCAACTCTGGGTAGGAGCCGATTAGAGCCGAAAATTCCCACAATGATATATTTTTGAAGGGACTGATGGGGATTCGAACCCACAACCTTCCTATAAGCAAAGGTAAGGGGTTGGAACTAAACAGCAGGAAGACTGAAGTCATGGTGATCAGTAAAAAACATGAAATCCCCTCATGCAAAATAACAGCAAATGGCACAACCTTAACACAGGTTAATAAGTTCAAATACCTGGGAACGGTCATTTCATCAGACGGCAGATGCACATCAGAAATAGCTGGCAGAATTGGCCAAGCAAAAACAACATTCAAGATGGAAAGCATTCTTACCAACAAATGCCTATCAATTAACATCAGGAAGAGAGTCCTTGAATGTTATATAGAACCAATACTGTCGTACAGTTGCGAGGCGTGGACAGTCAACAAGCAAAGCCAGAACAGGATTGAGGCAGCCGAGGTGTGGTTTCTAAGAAGGATGTTGAGAGTTCCATGGACA
>JAPXFY010000028.1:50167184-50184684 GCA_030674185.1 Monoplex corrugatus
TCTATAGTACAATGTACACAAAATGTCCATTTTCTTCTATTAGGCTGCTCAAACCAGGTGTTTTCTACTGTAAACTCATTCATCTGTGCCCATTCTACAAGTTTCTCACCCCTTTCATTTTGCATACCAAGGCCATGAGGTCCAACTATATCCTCCACCCTATCCTGTCCCACTTTAGCATTAAAATCTCCCATTATTACAGTAACTTCTTGTGATTTACATTGGACTTTGGCCATCTCTAATACTTCGTAGAAGTTGTCGATGTCTTCCTGAGCACTTGCGGATATTGGTGCATACACCTGAATGATGTTGATATCAAATGGTTTGCCTCCTAACTTGACCAGCAAAACTCTGTCGGACACAGCCCAGTATCCCTTAACTGCTTTTGATTTGTCTTTGTCCATCATGATGCCTACTCCTCTTTCATGTGAGTTACCACCAGAGTATATCATTGTGTATTCTCCTGATGTTATCATGCCTGCCCCCTTCCATCTCACTTCCCCTAGTCCTAAAATACCAATGTTAAGTCATTCCATCTCTGTCTTGATATTTTCTAATTTACCCTTTTGTTGAGAGTTCCATGGACTGCAAAGAAAACAAACGAGACAGTCGTGATGGAGGCAGACACAAGTAGATCACTCATAAGGAAGATTAAGAAAAGACAAGCAACATTTATAGGCCATTTTATGAGGAAGGGGGATTTGGAACACCTGGTCACAACGGGAAAGCTGGAGGGAAAAAGAGCACCGGGTAGATCCAGGGAGAAAATGCTGGACGGGCCTGCAGAGTGGCTGGGGACGAGGAGGGTGGGGGAGATGCTAGGGGCAACGAGAGATAGAGACAGATGAAAGTCCATGATCGCCAATGCCATGCGGCAGGGCACCTGATGATGATGATGACACAAAACGTGTTTCAGCGCCCTAATATCTCCGTCTATTGTTCATGGCCAAGTATTCCTGGGTCTTCCTCTCTAACGTCTTTCTTCTGCTAACCAGTGAAAGGCAGTCCGGGTGATGCTTTGCTACTTTTTTTTTGTTTTTGTTTGTTTGATGATGTACCCAATCTAATTCCATTGTCTTTTCATGATGATAGTGGCCATAGTGCCTTGACAACACTGGGCTAGTAGTTGTTGGATGGAGAGGGTTAACTGATGTGGACGATGACTGTCACAGGATTCCCAAAATGACAAGTACCGACAAAGTTTTCGAAACAATCAGAGCTCTGGTTATTATTAAAACCAACTGTCATTGATTGCAGGGCTTAAAACAGGAGGAGGAAAAAAACCACTGAAACTAGGGGGGTCCGGGGGCATGCTCCACCAGGAAAATTTTTTTTAAATCAACTGTAAATCTATGCCATTTCGCGCTTTCTGGACATAATTTCAAGAGATATTTAGTGCATAAAAATTGGTGTAAACATATAATTATTACAGAAGATATATTTGGGAAAAGGGGAAATGGGTTAAAAACATAATAATAAAACTTCCAAGAAAAATCAGGGGCCATAACTTGCTCGCCGTTGCTATGAACGCTTGCAAGCCGATCACGGATGCCTTGCTCCTTTTTTTTCTTTTTTTTTTTACAAACCGAAATCGCGCGGAATTCCGCCCAGACGCGGAACGTTTTAAGCCCTGATATTTACATTGATATCTGAGACTTCTGGTTCGATGACTGATGCAAAATTGTTGACACCGACAGTAAATAATATGAACGGTTCACAATCTGTGTCACTTTAATCATAATATGATGTAACAGTCAATCCCATGGAAAGCTGGAGGGAACGAGAACACCAGTTAGACCAAGAGAGAAAACATTGGACGGACTTGCAGGGTGGCTGAGGACAGAGAGGATGGGAGATGTACTTGCTGCGACAAGGAGATAGATTCGTGTGGAGGGCCATGATCGTCAACGCCATGCGGCATGGCACATGATTATGATGATGATGAGTCAATCCCAACAGGTTTCTTGAGAGATTTCAGGTTTCCAGAGTACTCAGAACTCAGAAATTTTAATGTACATCAGTCTTTGGCTACAATACATGTATGGGGATAGGGTGGCAGAAAATTAATCGTACAATCAATCAACCAGTCAGTCGAGCAATCAACAATCAATTAGTCACTCTGCCAATCAATTCACAAGCTTTGCTGGTTTTTAAATACATATTTTGCAAATACTCTGCACAATCAGTAATGAGGTGGAAAGCACAAATACAATACTACCCTGTCACACATTAACACATTTGTGTCTCCTACATGTTACTCTGTGTGTCCTAACGGCTGATGTGACGCATAAGTGTGTTGGCTAGTGACGTGTAGTGACTGTGTATTGTCATCTCTCGCTTTCAGTCCGCACCACTGGCTGGCACTGCTGCTTGAAGCTCTGCGAAAAGGAGAGCGGAATGCGTAAGTCTCTCTCTCTGACAGTACATAGCCTCTCCATCAGCAAGCCCTACGTTGTGCCTCCCCGTGGCGACACATGGTAACTGACCACCTCACGGACTCAGGCTAAATCCGAGGGACTGTGAGGAGGTCTGGCCCCCAGACGTGCGGCACGCAGACCCATCAGCGCGTGGACATGCCCCGATGCTCATGGAGTAAACGCTGACAGAAAATCACCACTGCCTTGTGCTTGTCACGGGAGAGACCGAGGCTAAGGGAGTGAACCCTGACGGAAAACCACCTCCATTGCCTTGTGGCTAGTCGTGGGAACGAAAAAGTCTAGCGGAGAGTCCGTACAAAAACCGATGGAAGGCAACGGGAAACCACCATCGTATCTCCCCACGATATAGCCATGCCCAGCCGAAAGAAAGGAAAACCAAACGACGTAAACACAGGCTCCTATGGAGCACCTTCGTGGGGTAGGGAATGTCATACTGTGCAGGTGACACACATTCGTCATCATTTCTTTTCTTTTATTGTTGTTTAAAGCCCAGCCGACTGTGCAGAGCCATATCAGGGCTATAACCGCTTCAAAACACACAAAACTTCAACAGGAAAAAAAAAAGAAAAGAAAATTACACATATCAATGCATTCGCACACATAATCTAAGGACATGCCTCTGGCGTAGGACCATTCCGTCCGATTTATCGCACAGGGGAGATTTAAAAAACACATCTGAATACAAATATAAGCATACATAAGGACACCAAAACATATAATGCATAAAGTACCTAAAATTGCTTCCGCATATCTCACCTCCTTCGAGCCAAAAATGCACTTAATACATGTACCCAATTATCAATCCGAAGAAAAAGCATGTAAGACTTTATCGAAAAAATACAGGTGAATGGACCATTAAGGCAGAAAATAAGTAGAAATGACAGAAAGCAAGGCAACAAGGCAGAAACAAAGAGAGTGACAGAAAAGAGGAAATTTCCAGCACAGAATATCCAGAAGGTGGGGATATTATTTTTACAAGATACAAGATACAAGAATTTTATTTAGCCCAGAACATCACAATGGGAAATTGTTTTGGCATTCGCATTAAAATACATACAGGAACAAGAACGCATAAACACATGTACACACATGCTCTTACTCTCTCTCTTTCACCCCTCTCCCTCCCCTCATCTCTCTCCCCCTCCCTCCTTGTCGAACACAATATCAAAGATTATGACTAATTCTAAAAATGCACGGTTAAAAAAGCACATCATAAGAGTCAGATGCCTTGGTTAGGACTTTTAACAATGGACAAAAAGGGCAATACTCATTGAAAAACAACATTGGTAGGTATAGAAAAATTTGATCAAAGATGCAACGCGATATGCACATTAAAATCAAAATGAGTTAAATACAATAAAATGAGTATGTAGACTAAGAGAACAAGGTTAAACTTTTTAAGTCAGCCGACAGAAACACATATACAAACAACCGATTAAAAAATGTCACATTCTCGGGTAAGAAGATCACAGTGTCATGACGGAAATTGACACATACGCACTCGCACACACGCAGCCGACCCCCCACCCACCCACCCACCCACGCACACACACACACACACACACACACACACCACACGCACACCCGCACCCACACGCACACACACACACGCATGTGCGCAGATTCAAACACACACACACTTACACATACATGTACACATACACATACACATGCACACGCACGCACCCACACACCCTCTCTCTACCCTCGCATACCCTCTCTCACATACAACCCCACAATACCACGCACACAATGTTTGCTCCAACATAAGCCAATTGTACACATCCGCACGCTCTCTCCTCTGCTCATCCTTAACTCCAAAGCCCCGGTGTAACACGCGGAATTTACTCCCCCAAGATAAATTTACTCCGGAGTAAAAACAGCGTAACGCGGTTTTTACTCCCTTCACGAGAAAAGCACTCCCCGTACACACGCCAGAATTACTCCCGTGCGAGATTTTACTCCCCTCCATTCGACAGACCGTGCCGTCACGCCCAGACTCAGCCAGCGAGCCGACCTCGTTCATCTGCACTGGCACACGCGCTGTGTGAGTGGGTCTGTTTACCTGTCACGGTAAGACGATACGAATTTCTCTCCCTGACTGTGAAAGAAGTAGTGGGTGTGATCTTTCACACAGTGAGAGGCATGGAATGTCCAGCCATTTATGCATTAGGTACACACTGACGAACGCACAGACAAATACCTCTAACCCTATCTAAGATATCCTAAAACACCCCTAGAAGGTTCGCAGACGTCGAACCCCTCGAAAACAAATTTCCAGGCATTTATCCATGAGGTACACACTGACGAACGCACTGACAACCCCCCCAGAAAACTTCCAGACATTCTTAAATAGTCCCAAAACGCCATTCCAAGTATTTATGCATTAGGTACACACTGACTAACGCACCGACAAACACCTCTAAAACCGTCCAAGACACCCTAAACCACCCATACGACATCACAACACTTTAAAAATACTTCCCAAGACACCTTTTTAGGCAGCTATGCATTGGGTACACACTGACAAATGCGCTCATAAACACCTCTAAAACCATCTAAGACACCTTCAAGCATCCCTATGCTACTCCCAGACACGCTAAAACACCCGAAAAATTACCTCTCCAGGCATTTATGCATCAAGAACGCACTGACAAACGCGATGACAAATACCTCTGTATCCATCCAAGATACCATAAAACACCCCTAGAATACTCCAAGATGCCAGAAAACACTCCCAAATACCCATCCAGCCATTTATGCATCAGGTACACACTGACGAACGTACAAACAAATACTTCTAAACCTATCTAAGATACCCTAAAATGCCCCTAGAATGCTTGCAGGTACCTGAAACCACCACCACCACCCCAAAAAAAACCCACCATTTCCAGGCATCTTTGCATGAGATACACACTGACGAACGCACTGACAAAACCCCTAGAAAACTCCCAGACATTCTAAAATACTTAAAAAACGCCGTTCCAAGCATTTGTGCATTCAGGTACACACTGACTAACGCACCGACAAACACCTCTAAAACCGTCCAAGACACCCTAAACCACCCATACGACATCACAACACTCTAAAAATACTCCCCAAGACACCTTTTCAGGCAGCTATGCATTGGGTACACACTGACAAAAGCGCTCATAAACACCTCTAAAACCATCTAAGGCACATTCAAGCAACCCTAAGCTACCCCAAGATACCATAAAACGCCCCTAGAATACTCCAAGATGCCAGAAAACACTCCCAAATACCCGTCCAGCCATTAATGCATCAGGTACACACTGACGAACGCACAGACAAATACCTCTAAACTTAACTCAGATACCCTAACACACACCCTTAGAATGCTCGGAGACGCCCGACACCCCTTCTACCCCTCAAAAAAAGAGAAAAGGATGGAAGAAGCAGAGGGGGAGGGGAGTAAATTTGGTGTAGCGCAATTTACTCCCAGTAAAATTCTGCAGGCCAACTTTTTCGTGGAGGGAGTACTTTCGGCTCGGTCAAGGGAGTAAATTTCTCGTACGCCGTTTTTACTCCCATTAAAACTTGGCACACGCGGTTTTTACTCTGGAGTAAATTTCGCGGGGAGTAAATTCCACTTGTTACACCGGCACATCTCACGTGATCGTGAACAAGTCTAAGTAGGGACAGGGTCACGGGCCGCCTTCACATAGAAGCTGTTGCTGAACCGGCTTGTCCTGGCCTTAAAGGACCTGAATCGTTTACAGAAAGGGAGTGGGGAGAAGAAAATATTTACCAATGGCCATTCTTTTGACATAGATGGACTCAAGGGCTCAGCGCTTAGATTTGATTTTATCAAGATTTTGCGCTATATAAATATTGTAATTATTATTACAAAGTGGTCCCAATAATTTTCGAGCCTCTCCCTCTCGGCTGCGGGGAGGGCGCCGTACCAGGCAGTGATCGAAAAGGTCAGTACGCTCTCTATCACCGCCCGGTAGAAACTGCACGAGTATATTTTGACTAACACCGCGAACTTTTTGAGTTGGCGGAGGAAGAACAGTCTTTGTTTGGATTTTGATACAATGTTGCTGGTGTTCTCCTCCCACTTCAACGAGGTTGATATCGTCGTACCTAGAATCTTGAATGTGTCTACAGCTTCTACGGTCTCTCCCTTATTCACAAGGGGAGTGACAGGGGTCTTGGATCTTCTGGTGTCCACAATCAATTCCTTAGTTTTCACAGCATTGAGCTCCAGATTGTTACTGTCACACCATCTAACAAGTTTCTGTACTTCGTTGGAGTCCGTATCTGGAACTCAATATTGTGAAAACAAAGGAAATGATTATACTGAAAGAGCCCCGGGCAACCCAACGGGGGTCCTATGGAGCACCATCGTGGGGTAGGGAATGTCATACTGTGCAGGTGACACACGATCGTCCTCAGGCTACTGCCATTAGTTTCAGAAATATAGAAATTGCAACGTGGAACGTAAAAACATTACTGCGAAAAGAAAAAATTAGAAAATGTCAAGATAGAGATGGAAAAGCTTGACATCAATATTTTGGGATTAGGAGAGGTGAGATGGAAGGGAGCAGGCATGATAATATCAGGCAAGCATAAAATTATATAGTTTGGTGGAGACACACGTGAAGGAGGGGCAGGCATCACAATGAACAGTGACAAGTCACAGTCTACCAAAGGATACTATACTGGGCTGTATCAGACTGAATACTATGTCACATTGGATGACAAGCCATTTGGTATCATCATCTAAGTACAGGTATATGCACAAACATCCGAAATACTGCAGACGAAATCGACAACCTCTATGAAGAATTAGAGACAGCCAAGGCTGGATGTATATCATAGAACATTACAATAACAATGGGAGACTTTAATGCTAAAATGGGACTGGAGAAAGTAGATGACATGTTGTACCTCATGGCCTTGACACACCAAATGAGAGAGGGGGGGGGGGAGAAACTTGTTGAGTGGGCACAAGTAAATGAGTTCATAATAGGAAACACTTAGGAAACACCTAACAGAAGAAAATGGACATAATAATAATAATAATAATAATAAATCACATTTATATAGCGCTATTCTCCCACACATAGGCAAGGACTCACCGCGCTTTACATTAATTAATTCATACACACACATGCACACACAAACACACACATACACAGATACAGGCAAACAAACAAACAAACAAAAAAACAAACAAACAAACACACCACACCACACACACACGCGCATACACGGATGAATCCAGCTCAGGAGACAGCACAAGAAATCAAACTGATCACGTCCTGATAAATAAAAATTTAGAAATTATTTACTGATAGCAAAAACATAACCAGATTCAGACAGCAACAGTGGACCACAATCCTGTTATGGGAAGACTTAGGATGAAACTAAAGAAAAGAAAACAAACCAAAAATAGAAAATATCACACTAAAGCTTGGATTCTTAAAGACAGATGAATCGACTTGTGCAAATTTTAACGTTTATATTCAAAACAAATTCAGTGCTCTGGAGGACGTTGGTGACAGTGAGGAACAATAGACAAAAGTTGAGAAACCCGATAAATGAAGCATGTGAAGAAATCCCTAGTTGACAGAAAAGCGAAGAACTGCACGACAAAAGAAATTTTAGGCTTGAAAGAAGAACGGAGGAGGGCAAACGGAAAAGAGGAGGAATACAAAAAGATAAACAAAGAAATCAGAAATAAGTGCAAACAAGCTGAGAAAGCTTGGCTGGAAACAAAGTGCAAAGAAATAGAAGACTGACACAAAACAGATCCTAAGTTTATGTTCAGTACCACTGAACACCACTTGTCAAAACTGCTTGAAAAAGTTGTCCTCAACCAACTGAACTCTCACCTGTCTGCCAACAATCTCCTCAATCCTTTCCAGTCAGCCTACCGCCAGTGCCATAGCACTGAAACTGCCTTGCTATACATTCTCAACAATCTCCTCCTTGCAACTGATACTGGCAAAGTCTCTCTCCTCACACTCCTTGATCTGTCTGCAGCCTTTGATACCACTGATCATGGTATTCTCCTTTCTAGACTTCATCATACTTTTGGCATCTCTGACATTGCTCTCTCCTGGTTCACTTCTTATCTATCAAACAGAAAACAAAGTGTTCTCATCAATGGCACTTACTCTTAACCTGCATACCTGACCTGTGGTGTTCCACAAGGATCTGTCCTTGGTCCTGTTCTTTTCACTCTTTACACCTCCCCCCTGTCCACCATCATCAACTCCCACTCTATAAAACACCACTTCTATGCTGATGACACCCAACTTCAAGACAGTGACTCACCTGACAATATACAGCGCCTCCTGACTCGCACCACTGAGTGTTACTCGGACATCAAAAATTGGATGACATATAACAAACTTCAGCTAAATGACGACAAGACAGAAGCTATCCTCATGGCACCCTTCAGAAACTTTCCCAGCTGCCTCCTCTTTTCTCTCCCATTATGTAACACATCAGTCCCAATTTCTGATTCAGCTAAAAACCTTGGTGTCTGCATTGACTCTACCCTCTCCATGAACAACTTTGTTTCTCAAACTGCCAGATCTTGCTATATCACCTCCATCGTATAAGCCTGATCAGGAAGTATCTCTCTGTGGAAACAACTGCAAAACTCGTTCTCTCCTTCATAATGTCTCGCATTGACTATTGCAATTCACTCCTGTCCGGTCTTCCTGCCTCCACCACTCACATCCTACAGCGCATTCAAAACAATGCTGCACGCCTTGTACTCAAAAAGAAAAAAGCTGACCACATATCTCCTCTCCTGGCACAACTTTCACTGGCTCCCTGTATCAAAGCGCATACAGTACAAACTAGACACCATGTGCTACAAAAGCCTCAATAACGCAGCCCCCGATTACCTGTCAAGCCTACTTGAGATCTATGTTCCCTCACGTACCCTCCGCTCTGCCTCCGATCCTGACTTTTCGCTTTCCACGCACTAAGCTCAATACCTATGGTCCACGAACCTTCTCTGTTTCTGGTCCGCTCTCCTGGAACAAACTTCCTCTCTCAGTCCGTCAGCAACTACTTTTGTCTCCTTCAAGTCCGCTCTCAAAACTCACCTTTTCTCCTCTGCATAAAATCCTGACCTCACTCAATCCCCTCTGCAGCCTGTCTCCACTCGGAGGGGAATCACATTGTAATATATAATTGTATATAATATGCTCTCTGTGGTTTTCCATTGTTTTTATTCTTTCTCCCCATTTTTAGCCGTGTGTTGTGTGTGTGTGTGTGTGTGTGTGTGTGTGTGTGTGTGTGCGTGGGTGCGTGTGTGTGCGTGCGTGCGTGCGTGTGCGTGCGTGCGTGTGTGTGTGTTTCAGCGCTTAGATTTGATTTTATCAAGATTTTGCGCTATATAAATATTGTAATTATTATTATTATTATAAGAAATTGCCCACAGGAAAAAGACGCACATATCAACTGGTTGCTTAAAAGATACAAGATACAAGAATTTTATTTAGCCCAAAGCATCACAATGGGAAATTGTTTTGGCATTCGCATTAAAATACATATAGGCATAAGAACGCATAAACACATGTACACACATACTCTTACTCTCTCTCACTCTCTCTTTCACTCCTCTCTCACCCTCTTCTTCCCCTCATTTCTCTCCCCCTCCCTCTTTGTCGAGACAATATCAAAGATAATGACTAAATCTAAATATGTACGGTTAAAAAAGCACATCATAAGAGTCAGATGCCTTGGTCAGGACTTTTAACAATGGACAAAAAGGCAATACTCTTAAAAAAACTTTGGTAGGTATAGAAAAAATTTGATTAAAGATGCAACGCGATATGCACATTAAAATCAAAATGAGTTAAATACAATAAAATGAGTATGTAGACTAAGAGGACAAGGTTAAACAAGAGAAGAACAAGAACAAGATTTTATTTTAGCCCAGTGCTCAGACACGTGGAAAATGTTTTGGCTATGTATACAATCACACTCACGCATCACAACAATTACAATGTTCAACATCATAAAAGACAAATTCGTGGTCATCCCACGGAATCGAAGAAACACACGCACACAACACACACACACATCTCACGCGAAGGCGCCCATATCCAAGCCACCTTAGCCCTGCCAGCTAATTAATTTAACAGCGCGAATCTGTCTTTCCCTTCCCCTCTCCACACCACCCTCACCCATCCAGTGGTGGGCCACAGGCACAGATTGACCTAGATTCGACTAGGCCTACTCTGTGTCAGTATCAGTCACTTCCTACACTCAGTCCCTCCCGAAAGATCGTAGCAGTTACAAAGCACTGCTGTAGAGTGGTGGACTCCCGTCAAACCTGCCTGGCTAAAAATACAAGATTCAAGATACAATATTCTATTTAGCCCAGAACATCACAATGGGAAATTGTTTTGGTACGATTAATCAAGGAAAAAGACAAAATAGTAGACAGATGGGGAGAGTACGTAAAAGACCTTTTTATGATGACAGAAAAGAAGAACACATCATAAAAAAGAATGTTGAAGGACCACCAATAATGAAAGATGAAGTTAGAGCAGCACTGGAAAAAGATAAGAAAACCCCAGGACCAGACAACACTACTACACAGCTACAGATGATTGAGGCTCTAGATAAATTTGGTATTGAAAAAACCGGACATCCTAAACGAAATCTATGACACCGGAAAAATTCCTAAAGATATGTCAAAAACAATATTCATTGCACTTCCAAAGAAAACAGAGGCTACAGAATGTGAACTCGATCGTACAATCGGCTTGTTGCGACAAAGATTCTATTAAGAATAATCATGATGAGGACAAGGAAAAGAATCAAAAGAGAAACAACAGAAGAACAATGTGAATTTGTTGAAGAGAAAGGAACTACTAATGCCGTATACATTCTAAGAACTCTCATAGAAATATCAGTGGAGTTGAATAAGGATTCAGAGGGCCACAACTATGGTACCTGCTGTCCCAGCAAGAGCTAATTATTGTCATCCGCCTGTGGAATGAACGCAATGGACTGAATTACCACATGAACAAGCACTTCCTTCTCGTACCATTCCCACAGTGACCCTACGGAAAAGCTGACCAGCTAGCAGAAAACACAGTCTCTGGGATTGTGAAGCTACCAGTCACTGAAGAAGCGTATCTGACTAATGCCTTGAGTCTGTATGATAACTGTACAGGCCGTAGGTCTATGTCTACACTGCTATAAAAGATAACCTATTTCATCTTTGAGACTCCATTCAAGTGTGAAGGCGAACAAGAAGTTCTGAGGTTGTTTTTTTGTGTTTTTTTTGTTTTTGTTTTTTTGTGTTTTTTTTTTTCTGTAAGATTTTTTCAATGTTTTGTTCGATAAGGATATGTATCCAGATAACCGTTTAAAAAGTGTTATTTATCCTCCCATCATTTAAGAAAGGGAACCCAAAACCACCCTAATAATTGTAACGGGACATTATTTTGTGACATTAGTAGTAAAACATTTAGTTCTGCTATCAGCAGTAAAATGTAATCCTTGAATGTTGTATAGAACCAATACTGTTGTACGGATGTGAGGCGTGGACAGTCAACAAGCAAAGCCAGAGCAAGATTGAGGCAGCCGAGATGTGATTTCTAAGAAGAATGTTGAGAGTTCCATGGACAGCAAAGAAAACAAACGAGGCAGTCTTGATGGAGGCAGATACAAGGAAGATTAGGAAAATACAGGCAACATTTATAGGCCATTTTACGAGGAAGGGGGATTTGGAGCACCTGGTCACAACGGGAAAGCTGGAGGGAAAGAGAGTACCAGGTAGACCCAGAGAGAAGATACTAGACGGAGTTGCAGAGTGGCTGAAGACAAGGAGGGTGGAGGAGATGCTTGAGGCAACAAGTGATAGAGACAGATGGAAGTCCATGATCGCCAACGCCATGCGGCAAGGCACCTGATGATGATGATGATGATGATCAGCAGTAGATTACAGGAGTGGGTTGATCACAATAACACTACAGAGGAATACCACGCTGATTTTGAAAAAAAAAGTTGTTGGCTGCCCACTCAGAAGCCAGCAGTTTTATGTGCAGCTGGCTGACGAGGTCTGTGATCTAGTACACCTGTAACCGAGAAGACACATTTGTTTGCACTAAAACGATACCTTGACTGTTTGCACTAAAACGGTACCTTGACTGTTTGCACTAAAACGATAACAGTACCTTGACTGTTTGCACTAAAACGATACCTTGACTGTTTGCACTAAAACGGTACCTTGACTGTTTGCACTAAAACGGTACCTTGACTGTTTGCACTAAAACGATACCTTGACTGTTTGCACTAAAACGGTACCTTGACTGTTTGCACTAAAACGATAACAGTACCTTGACTGTTTGCACTAAAACGATACCTTGACTGTTTGCACTAAAACGGTACCTTAACTGTTTGCACTAAAACGGTACCTTGACTGTTTGCACTAAACCGGTACCTTGACTGTTTGCACTAAAACGATAGATACCTTGACTGTTTGCACTAAAACGATACCTTGACTGTTTGCACTAAACCGATACCTTGACTGTTTGCACTAAAACGGTACCTTGACTGTTTGCACTAAAACGGTACCTTGACTGTTTGCACTAAAACGGAACCTTGACTGTTTGCACTAAAACGGTACCTTGACTGTTTGCACTAAAACGATAGATACCTTGACTGTTTGCACTAAAACGATACCTTGACTGTTTGCACTAAAACGGTACCTTGACTGTTTGCATTAAAACGATAGATACCTTGACGTCAGTATGAAAACAGCAAACGATATAGTGTCTGGACAACTTGCGAGATTCCCAATTAATACAAATGCTGTTGTCAGCTGTTTTAACATATTGCTTAAGAGAAACACAGACAACAACTCAGAGCTTATCGATCACTGAAGAAACTGGATAAAATGGTAAAATAAAACTGGTACCTAGAATTTTTCGTTAAACATGATGTATTAATGCATTTTTATATGCTCAGGAAAACTTAAGTGTTGAATGAGTTAAAGCTTTTGTAAAAGTAGACAGAGACCAGTCGATGTAAGATGGTCATATTGGAAAGAGCTTATTGATAACATTAACAGATTTAATTTCTACAAAAACATTAAATACATTTCAATGTAAAATCACAGCTGAATGTATAACATTATCCATGAATAGACATACATGGAATGTTTTAAACCAAATTCAGGTTTGGTATATCAGAAGTGAGGGACTGTCGTTATATCTATTTAAAACGTTTAAGAGTCGTCAGTCTTTTATGTCAACGAAATAACATAACTCAGTATTACTGATGTTTATAACCAAGTAATGTTACTGTTGTTGTTGTTAAGTAAAGCCCAGCCGACTGCGCAGAGCCATATCAGGGCTAAAACCATATCGAAAAGTACACTGTTCCTCATTGGAGGAAAAATGAAAAAGTGGAAAAGAAAATTAAGTACATACACTGATGCATCAGCGCACATAATATAAGATTATGCCCCTTGTGATGACAGCTCCATCTAGTTTACCACCAGAGAATTCAAATAAAAACACCTGAATACAAATGTAAACATAATAAGGACACTAAAACATGACCCATTCTCACAAAAGGCACAATAAGTCTCAGTTTAGGCATTTTTAAGTTTTGGTATCACTATAAAGTTTAGAATCTCAGCTTTCAAATGGTACTAAAGTTGAGTTTCAGGCTACAAAAACAAAAAAGTTATGGGCTTTCAAAGATAAGAGGGGTCAAGTCAGCCATTTTGAGAAAAACAGTGTTGAAGAGAATAGGTCTGAATTGAAAGCGTATGGTCAGAAACTCCTTAGCATCAAGCATTAAATATCAACCAAATCAGCTGAAGTTCCATACTTCCCTTGTTTACTAAATTGTCCATCCATCCAAAACAACAAAAAGAAAAATAGATTTAAGAAAAGCCTACTTTAATCACCAAACTGTTACGGAACTTGTGTATATTTTGAAAGGAGATAGTAGCACTTACCACACATTAAAACACAAACAAATGATATTTATTGATTGAATTTGCCTTTATTGTGTTAGGACATTGTGTAAAAGTGGTTATAGGGCATGAAAATGCAGAAAACTCAAAATTGACAAATGTGTCCCACAGCAGCAAAAGGCCTCGCCCGACTTATTGTACCTTTTTGTCAGAACAGGCCACAATTTAATTATATGAAAGTGGGTCTAAATTACTTAAAATTACTTCCGCACATCACATTTCATTAGAGCCAAAAATGCATTTCATACATGTACCCAATTATCAATATTAAGAAAAAATATGTAAAGATTTAAAGACCACACAAATGTGAATGGACCAGCAAGACAGACATGACGGCAAGCAAAGGAGCAAGGCAGAAACAAAGAATGACAAAAAACAGGAATTTCTAGCACATAATTTCCAGAAGATGGGAATACTATTTATACTGAAAGGGCCCCTAGTATCCACGTGGGTAAGTTAACAAAATAATACATCTGTGAAATTTTGGGTTATTGAAATTATTGTTTCAAATTTCATATAGAAATTCTGATATGATGTCGTGATATTACATGTAATTATTGTTTACACCCCTTCAAATAAGGAGATGGCCTTATACTGAAAATATTTTTGTACTCGTATTTGCAGTACATACTCATTATGCATACGATGTATGTATGTCACATGTAATGTCCTTGAACAAAATACATCAAATATTTCTCTGCTGTTTGTGCGTGGAATTTCACCCACTTTGACGTTCGTAGTCACATTCCCACTTAACGTGTAATCACAAGTACACTCAAGTATGGATCAGCTCTGACTTTTTATGTCAGTTATTTTACCCAACTTTTGATTCTGTGATATGTCAAGTCTAGCTCATTGTTCTACATACAAATCTTATATATTACATGAGGCCCAATATTAGGGCTGCTAAAGCAAAACGTTCATGAGTTGTTGTTTTTTTAACTGTCTCTGGTCATCTATTATTAGCCAGCTTGAATAAATTTATTTAGATGACTGATGCTCCTGGGAAGTCACTGTACTATTACTGCAGTAAATTCAAAGAACAGTTGATTATCAAGCTACGTATTGTACAAAACGTGAATAATGGTACGTACAGAAACTATTATCAAGCTACGTATTGTACAAAACGTGAATAATGGTATGTACAGAAACTATTATCAAGCAAAGTATTGTACAAAACGTAAATAATGGTATGTACAGAAACTATTATCAAGCAAAGTATTGTACAAAACGTGAATAATGGTATGTACAGAAACTATTATCAAGCTACGTATTGTACAAAACGTGAATAATGGTACGTACAGAAACTATTATCAAGCAAAGTATTGTACAAAACGTGAATAATGGTACGTACAGAAACTATTATCAAGCAAAGTATTGTACAAAACGTGAATAATGGTACGTACAGAAACTATTATCAAGCAAAGTGGGGTTGTACAAAACGTGAATAATGGTACGTACAGAAACTATTATCAAGCAAAGTGGGGTTGTACAAAACGTGAATAATGGTACGTACAGAAACTATTATCAAGCTACGTATTGTACAAAACGTGAATAATGGTACGTACAGAAACTATTATCAAGCAAAGTATTGTACAAAACGTGAATAATGGTACGTACAGAAACTATTATCAAGCAAAGTATTGTACAAAACGTGAATAATGGTACGTACAGAAACTATTATCAAGCAAAGTGGGGTTGTACAAAACGTGAATAATGGTATGTACAGAAACTATTATCAAGCTAAGTATTGTACAAAACGTGAATAATGGTACGTACAGAAACTATTTTCAAGCAAAGTGGGGTTGTACAAAACGTGAATAATGGTATGTACAGAAACTATTATCAAGCTAACGTATTGTACAAAACGTGAATAATGGTACGTACAGAAACTATTATCAAGCAAAGTATTGTACAAAACGTGAATAATGGTACGTACAGAAACTATTATCAAGCAAAGTGGGGTTGTACAAAACGTGAATAATGGTACGTACAGAAACTATTATCAAGCAAAGTGGGGTTGTACAAAACGTGAATAATGGTATGTACAGAAACTATTATCAAGCAAAGTATTGTACAAAACGTGAATAATGGTACGTACAGAAACTATTATCAAGCAAAGTATTGTACAAAACGTGAATAATGGTATGTACAGAAACTATTATCAAGCAAAGTATTGTACAAAACGTGAATAATGGTATGTACAGAAACTATTATCAAGCAAAGTATTGTACAAAACGTGAATAATGGTATGTACAGAAACTATTATCAAGCAAAGTATTGTACAAAACGTGAATAATGGTATGTACAGAAACTATTATCAAGCAAAGTATTGTATAAAACGTGAATAATGGTACGTACAAAAACTATTATCAAGCAAAGTGGGTTGTACAAAACGTGAATAATGGTACGTACAGAAACTATTATCAAGCAAAGTATTGTACAAAACGTGAATAATGGTAGTACAGAAACTATTATCAAGCAAAGTATTGTACAAAACGCGAATAATGGTACGTACAGAAACTATTATCAAGCAAAGTATTGTACAAAACGTGAATAATGGTATGTACAGAAACTCCTTTCTGACTGTTCCAGCAGATAACATGATTATCTTTACAACAACAACAACAAAATGTCTTCTTTCCTATGCTCATCTCGCTGACAAATAATTGCAAGCAACACGAGGCACGAATCGGTGATAGCTGTTATTACCTAGCGCAGGAAGTACACTCGTCTAACTGAACCAACAACACAAACAAAAATAAAATGTGTGGCTTATGGCAGTGAGGCGGTAATCAATAAAAAACATCATGGTATGTTTAGATAATCAATTCATGCTAGAAGTTCACACACTGGTTGAGCACAGCCGAAGTTGTTCCACATCCAGTTGAGTCCTTATTGCTCATTTTTGTCTAATCAGACGACGGAGCCATCTCCTACTAGTTTCTAATTGGTCAATGAACATACATTCACCAAACCTTAACTAGTGGATTTTTATATCGACCTTCAGTCACCCAATACATTCTTCTTTTTGTGCTGTGTGTGTTTTTGTTTACCTTCAGTCACCCAA
>JAPXFY010000028.1:50189684-50197184 GCA_030674185.1 Monoplex corrugatus
TATCATTATTCACGTACATCAGACCAAGGTACGTGTCCCCACCCCACCCCAATCAGAACCAACATATCACAATCCACACCACACTACACGATCAAAGATCATCACAGTCCCGAAGAAGCACATTACTTTGACAAAAAAACCGTCCTTAAAATGAAAATAAAATCGCGCGCGCGCGCGCGCGCACACACACACACACACACACACACACACACACACACACACACACACACACACACCCAACAGTGTATAAAACATTAAATTCAATTCTTTGTATAAGGCAATTATATAATTAATGATGATAGTAATAAAGATAGCCATATTTTATCACGTTTGAAATATAGAGATACCCTGGGGTGATCACATGGTTTGGCAAGTTTTATCAAGAGGATTGTATATAACAGCTTAGGAAGTTATAAAGGTTTTAAGAGTTCCAATTTTTGTTTAAGCTTGTTAAGGCATTACTCATTAATGCTATGGTCCAGCTTTTCATAAAGCCTTTGTCATTTTGGGAAAATTGAGATTTTTTTGGTGATATGTCGTTTTCCTTGGTTGAAATAGCTGTTCCGCAGTTCAGTTTTTTATATATTAAAAAAATAGTAACAAAGCAAAAAACGGTAAAAAATTTTTAAAAAACGGATACAGGGCCACAAGCTGTTTTTCAAATTTCACCTAACCAGCAATGAAATGTTCAGAATTCAATCATTCAAAATCAACGCAAATGTCATCACAAACTGCCACTGTAAGTTTTATTCAACTTTTTTTCGGGGGTGGGGGTGGGGGTGGGGGAGGTATGTGTCTTTTCTTGTCTTGCTATTATTTGCTTCTTTATCTCTGTGTTGATGACCCGTGCTGTTTTTTAATGTCGGGTGTGCGTATCACAGTGTGCAACATGAGAACATAAACACCGACACTCGCTTGCTTGCTCTTGCTCTTTCCATCTGACGTTTTTGAGACAAGAACGGTGTAGTCCCTGCTGTATGTTGTGAACGCTCCACCAAGGTACGTACGTCAATCATTACCAGTCATTCTCATAAACGTTTTAATTGGCGGTTAAAGACTGACTCTCAAGGCAACCAATTAGTATAATTGTGCAAGACCCACTGGATACTTTACCACCTAAAGGCAAAACCCTCGCTCATAAATCATTAGTTCTACGCTTCAGCCCATTAACACTTCTAACAATAATTTGATGACTTACCGCACCGTGAAGCTCACCATATGACCGTCATTCACTGGTTGAAGCAACAGTTGAACAATAACGATACACAACGTAAAGTGACCAACCAAAGGATGTCACTGCGACCATGCGATCGGAGTGAAGTGGAAAAAGATGTCCATCACACTCACAGACACAACCACGAACCAGTGCACAAGTCAGTACGTCTGTCGACGACACCAAGGATAAGTCAGCCTACTGTCAGTTTCGGTACTCTGCCAAAACTGTACAAAGGAGAGGCATACACGAAGTGCACGATTTTCCCCGTGGATTGACATCCGTGTAGCGCGGCACAGACGTGACGGTGACAGCCTGCTTAGTCTTGAGCTTTTCAGTTAGGGCAGGCCACTCCACGCAACACAATCAATACAACGTCAGACTGAAATAACTGGTGTCCCACCCAGACCCCATCCACCCTGTCCTTGTATATCCATCCACTGACACAGCACTTTTGGGGCGTCACCCATGCCGCTTCGCAAGCCCCGGCATTGTATTTTCTATTTATCTATTTATTTATTTATTTATTTTGTCTCTTCACCATAGCATTGTCTTTCGCCAAGGCTTGTGTTTCACTTTGTTTTAAAGACTAATTCATTTTGTTGTTTAAAGTCGATTCTGTTTGCCTGCTCTTATCTTTCTGTTTTGTTGTTGTTGTTGTTGTTGTTGTTTGTTTGTTTCTTTATTTGTTTTGTTTTTTGGGTTTTTTTCAGACAATGCTACTATCTGTCACTTGGAGCTCTGAAAACGTATCTTAGAAATGACGAGTATGAAAGAGTCCTGTGTTTCCAATTGTTCTGGTCTTTTCCAGCGTTTTTGTCTATTTTTTTTTTCTTCTTCTTCTTCGGTGGTATTAACGTCCCAGCGTGATAACGATTAGGGACTGTCTTGAGGATGAACCGTGTCATATAATTAAGGAAGGAGAATGATGTCTTATAGTTTCCATGTCTAAGATAGGCGGTGGTTTCAGGAAGTTAGAGATGAGGGTGAGTCTGGAGGTGGCTGGGGGTCTTTAGAGATATGGTCCAACTACTGATGAGTGAGAAATATTGGCTGCCAGGACTAGAGGTGCCCATCCGTGGAGGCCTATTTTTTTCTTTCTTCTTCTTCTTTTTAAATCAGACGGCTAAAATGTCTCTAGAGTATGAAATGACGTGGAGACTACTTTTCCACGTGTTGGATTTGGTCCAATCCGTTCTGTGTTCGTCTCATGTTTGAAAGTGATCCACAGTTAAGATTGAAACGGGGTGATTCGTGCTTTTTTTTAAAGTTAAAAATAAACTCAACCTGAGCGCTGGTTTTTCTGTAACATTGTGAAATGAAGTAGTGCAGACACAGGCTGTTCACGTGTTACAGTTAGTTGTGTACATGTACGTTCTGTTCTACTATTACTGTCCTCTGTCAGAGTCCAGACCGCACTGTCGACAATTCACGCTGTTCTCTTCTCGTGTTATAAATTAGTTTATAGTGACCCCCCCAAAAAAACCAAAAAAAACACGAAAAAGAAAAGAAGAAAAAAAACACGAAAAAAACCACGAAAAAGAAAAGAAAAAAAAAACACGAAAAAAAAAAAAAAAGAATGAGAACGCGTATTTAATACAAGACAAGACAGGCGCAAATTTTCGGCCACCTGGCCTTTGTCAAGCGTAAGATAAGAAAGAAAGAAACAGATAAAAAAAATTAGGAGAAGAAGACTGAAACTTTCCTGCTGCACCCGTCCAAGTTTCAGTCTTTTTCTCCTAATTCTTTTGTCTGGTGTTTGTTTGTTTGTTTGTGATCTTAAGTTTGACAAAGGCCAGTTGGTCGAAAATTTGCGCTTCTCTTGTCTTGTTGTATTAAATACGCGTTGTTATTCTTTTTTCGTGTTTTTTTTTTTTCTGGTTCCTGTTTGCTTGAACGCGGGCAGTCACATTTGTTTTGGATTTAGTTTATAATGTTCTGTGTTCTTTAGTACGCTTCCTGGGTGAAACAATACAAGTTATTCACGTATAAAGGTTCGTTCGTTGAAGTCAATATGTAGGTAGGTAGGCCTCCCTCGGTCATGGCTGACCATAGACAAAGTACATCCGTTCTAATTGTCTAGATGGGCTGTCTGCTTGGTCCAAGCAGCGTCCGTCGCCTGTGACTGTAGAGACCAATGCGAGAGAGGCAGTCTCTGTCGCAGCGGTCGCATGTGTATGCTGATGCTGGTCTGTTGGCTGTCATCCCTTTTCTGCGAACTCGCTTTTCTGCTGCAGCAGCTGACAGTTTGCCCTCACCAATCCGCAGCTGTTTCTTGAGAGTGGTTCTACAGCTGTTGCGGTCGTCTGCGAGGTCCTCCCAGGACTCAGTGTTGATCTCCAGCGCCTTCATGTCACGTTTGCAAACGTCTTTGTATCTCAGCTGTGGGCGGCCAATGTTTCTCTGCCCTGTGGCAAGCTCACCATGAAGGACTCAATACATTCTTTGTCTTATTGTCTGACTGGAGGGCTCGGCTAAAATCCCTTTCAGCAGAGTGTAAACATTGACTTAAATCACTTATAGTTTCGATCTGTGTGAATGTTGTGCAAAATGATGTAGAATACAACAACCTGTATGCTGTGTAGAATTTTCTGATATACTTTCTCCTCTGGTCTGGTCTTGAACGGTTGGGTCAGAATAAAGAGAGAAACATCATCTCTGTCTTCCTGGGTCTTCTTCGTCAGGCTGCATTACCATCTGCGCTCTTCTGCTCTTCTGCCTCCTGTCTTCACCTTCACCCTTACCATCACACCATCACACCTGTATAAGGAACATTTAGGTTCAAACTAAACAGAAGAAAACGAGCTAAAAATGACACTAGACTGAACCTTGCGCTCCAAAAGCCTGATGAATGAATTGGTGCGAAATAAATATTGTGTATTTGTTCAAAACAAGTTTTGTGCTTTTGAAAATATTAGGGACAGTGAGCAACAATGGACAAATTTGAAAAAACTTAATGAATTAACCCTTTGACTCCCGCACCCTGTCCACCAGCATCTTGCATTGCCAACCATGCTAGCGAAGCGAATACTTAACCCTTTGATTCCCTCAGCCCATCCACCAGCTTCCTGCAGGAGGCTGATGGATAGGATGAGGGAATCAAAAGGTTAAGTTTTTGCAATTGGTAGATAAGGTACGGGAGTCAAAAGGGTTAATCACGTTGCTCTTGACTCAGAGGATAAGACTCTGGTTTCACCTGCTACTGAGGATCCGCCAACTTCATTGACGACAACATCCTCTGCAGCAAGTTCTGCAGAGCCGTCAACATCACCACCACCATCCCCCGCCAGAGCTGCTCCTGTCACGTCTCGCCCTGGCCACATTTTTCACGTCTGCCACAAAGATTTCGATGACTCTGATTTCAGTTTTTGTTCTTCTCAGTGTTATTGAATCAGTTCACCACGTAGTTGTACTTCGTTGGGTGGTGGTGGTGGTGGTGGTGGTGGTTGGTGGGTGGGGGGTAATGTAGCGACTTTCTGTGATCTAAGAATTCGCTACGTAGTTGTACTTCGCTGGGTGGGGGTGGGGGTGGGGGGTAATGCAGCGACTTTCTGTGGTCTACGAATTATTTTCCCATCGTTGCTTTTTAGTAACCAGGATCTGATAGTTACGTCCCTTTGGTGAGATTTGGTCACCGTCGTGTTTGTGAAGATGGTTGTAAAGATGAAAAGGTCTTAGACGCTGCACTCCAGTCTGTTTCTTTCTTTGGAGTTGTGTGCCCCTGATCATTGCCACAATACAACCTTTCCACTCACAGTACTGTTTCTGTCAGAAGATAACCTCGTGGTTTTATCCATACCTCTACAGAAGGAAGCAGGTGTTCTATCACCATATACCTTGTTGACTTCAGCATTTATATGTTCAGACATCTTTACACTTATAGTGAAAAGACGTTAAATCAAAGAACGAACGAACATCTTTACACCGCATATTGCACCAAAGCAACACTCAATAGAAATATCAACTGGAAAATAAAGAATGCCAGCTCCGCACTCAAGACGTTATTTAAGAACTGGCTATTTTGATACAATGTTTTTATCTACAAGAATATTGGTGGCTTCAAACAATCCTTTCTTTTTATTACATAACACACTGTTCCATGTAACGAAACATGCATCACGGCGCACAAATCCGAGATTCTTTAGTTGGCCCACTTTTTGGTTCTGTCCTGCTGGTTATCAATAGCGTGTACCTTTCCCCTTCAGTTGGCGCACTTTTTGGTTCTGTCCCGCTGGTTATCAATAGCGTGTACCTTTCCCCTTCAGTTGGCGCACTTTTTGGTTCTGTCCTGCTGGTAATCAATAGCGTGCACCTTTCCCCTTCCCTTCCTCTCTCCATACCCCTTTCAGCCAACCATAGCGAGGCACAGGCGCGCATGGAAGTATTCGTTTAGACCTACAGATTGACCTAGATTCCAGTACTTGGTGCTGATTTCAATCATTTTCTACATTCAGTCCCTCTAAAAATCTTGAAAGAATGCAGCAGTCACACACACACACACACAACACACACACCACACACACACACACACACACACCCACACACACACACACACACACAAATGCAGGGGCGATATAGTGGAGAGGGAGAGAGAGAGAGAGAGAGAGAGAGAGAGAGAGAGAGAGAGAGAGAGAGATATATGCGTTCCTCGCGCGAACACACACACACACACACAGAACACAGACACGCACACACACAGACACGCACACACACACACACACGCACACACACACACACACACACACGCACGCACACACACACATACACACATGCACACACACACACAGACACGCACACACACACACACACGCACATACACATACACACACACACACAACATACACACATGCACACACACGCGCGCGCGCGCGCAACCACACACACACACACAAGTGCAGCGCGCCCATGCACATGGCCTAGTTCACCCACAGCCGGTGGCGTGCTTCGGCCGGGCAACAGCTAACACCCGATTTGAGCCAAATTCAAGCCTCCAGAAAAAAGTGAAAACAGAGAACGAACTGCGATTTTTAGAAATTTGAGAAAGTTAAAGCACTGAAGATCACGAATCTGACCATGCCAAAATGGACAAAAACATGTGAAGATTGTAACTTGCACTATACTTACGCCACTACTACGAAAATAATCTCACTTTATACTGAACAAACAACCACCACCTGGAGATATGAGTCAATCATCACATTAGTAATTTCTACTAAAACTCAAGACAAGGTGATGCATCAAAGTAATGATTAATTCTTCAGAACAATGAGTATTCACAGCACTGAATGCATCCAGGTAATGTGATGAAAAAATTCTCGATCATTACACAAATTCACAAAACATACAGAAAACCGCACTCAGATTCCTTCTTTGTCAGTATTGCTGTAGCACAAGACGCGCTTCAGAGATGGATTTTGGTCAAACCTGCCTGGCTAAAAATACCATTTCCAAGCGATGCTGGCTGACAGAAAGGTACCAACTAATGGGTGTCAGAATGGCTGGGAAAATGCAGCCGTGGCATATCTTTGCCACCGGTATAAAATGTCAGCCCTTGAGTTTTAAAGAGGGGTATATAGGTGTTAAAAGAAAAAGCTGCTTGAAAACTGACTTGTGGCAATACCGACAGTGACGATCTAATAATAATCAATAGAAAGAAAATGAAGTCCAATTTTTGCCTAATCATGTGTGCATTCTGTAGATTTAACAGATACACTGTAGACCTGCAATGTGTTCGTGTAATACAAAACAAAACATTTTGAATGACACACACAGCTCTGAGCAAAGCTGCAAGACGTTAGCTGTTTGTAGGGATCAGCTCTGTCCACTAGAGCCAGCGGCCAGGTCAGTCTTGCTAACACAGAAAACAGCAATCAACCATGGACAGCATACATCAACAGTTTATACCAAACTAGATGTAAGAGAAGTGTCACTGGCATAGTTCAAAAGGCCTGCCCTTGAAAATGTTAAAATCAAGAGTTAACACCAAACTAGATGTCAGAGAAGTGTCACTTGCAAAAGTTCACAAGAACAGCCATCGATAATATTATCACAGAGACCCCTCATTTCTGGCTTGCCAGACATTGTCCACTTCATGTCTCAGACTGAAGTACAGGTAAGGGTCTGTTTCTACTTGAGGGGTTTTACGTTGGTTAATCCTAAGCTTTCACTACAGGCTAGTTCGTCTGCCTTGCCAGACATTGTCAATATCTTGTCTCAGACTGAAGTACAGGTATGGGCCTGTCTCTACATGAGGGGGTCTCTGTGATAATACAAACAATTAACATAGG
>JAPXFY010000028.1:50202184-50251811 GCA_030674185.1 Monoplex corrugatus
ACACACACACACACACACAACACACCACAGACACCACAACACACACACACACACCACAACACACACGCAGACACACACACACACACACACACCACACAACACACACACACATACTCACACATACACACACTACACACACACACATACACACACATACACACACACGTACACACATACACACAGAAACACACATACACACACACACGTACACACACACACACGTACACACATACACACACACACGTACACACACACACACGTACACATACACACACAAACACACACACACATACACACACACTCATACACACACACGTACACACACACACACACACACACACACACACACCACACACACACACACACACACGTACACACGTACACACACACACGTACACACACACACACACACACACACGCACGCACGCACGCACGCACGCACGCACACACACACACCACACACACCACACACAACACGGGACTCGACAGTGAGCTCTGCTAGCGATCAGACGTGTTTGCACGAGCTGTGAGGAAACCGTCCTGTATTTTCAAAAAAAGAACTTAGACATTTTTTTTTCCAGCTGACTGGTTTAGAAAATCACTTGTTCAGTCGACTGTTACCGGGCATCGGTAGGATCGTTTGCTTTTGTGTTGGCAAAGTTACTGTATGTGAAAGCAAAGAAAGCAAAGAAAGCAAGAGAAAAACCTAGAAAACTTCGCAGCACAACAGCAGCCATGAAGTTCACCTTGCTGTGTATTCTCACGGCTCTCCTCCTCCGTTCGGGCATCGAACCGAACCCTGGGCCCCCCAGACAAGACAAAACAAAACAGACCTGATTGAACAGCAACAACTTAAGCATCAACGAAGAACCTGCAAGCAACAAACAAGAGTCTATTGCTGATGTTATAAACGTGCTAAAAGACATGCCGTCCCATATGAACAAAATGGACGGCAAAATCGACACACTGAATGACAAAATGCAAAGACAGATGGATTCTGTGATGGAAGAAAACAAACAACTCAAAGACAAAGTTCAACGGCTGGAAGACAAACTGGACGACTTAGAGGGCAGGAGCAGGCGTAGCAACCTGCTTTTCCATGGAACTGCGTCTCCAAAAGATCGCAGTGAAACTTGGGCTGACTGTGAGGAGGCAGTGAAGAAAGTCATCAAAGACAAGATGGGGATTGAAGAAGATGTTGAAATCGAACGCGCACACCGTCTCCGAGGTGGCAAGACACCACAACCCATCATTGCCTCCTTCAGTCACTTCAAGCAGAAGGACAAGGTTCTGTCAGAACGTCGGAAACTGAAAGGTACTGAAGTGTTTGTATCTGAAGAGTTCACTCCTCGTGTTCGTGAAAAACGCCGACAACTACTCCCCTTTTTGAAGGACGCAAAAACCGCCAACAAAAAGGCCTTTCTCCGGTTTGACACGCTCGTCATGGAAGGCAAGAACTACTGGTACAATGAAGGCACCCAGCACCTTGAGGAGCGCCGCAATGTAAGATGAAAGGCAGGTCTGCATCACGACCTGGAGCAAGAAGGAGGATTTCTGTACCCCCCGCCCTGCCTGTCAGGCTACGACAAACTCCGCAACACAACAAGACTTTAGGCCTATGATTTCCGTAGCTCACCCCCACACTCCCCCTAGCAATGATCAGAGAAATAGCACAACAAACAAACGGTATGATGATGCATGTCATGGAAACCTTTCTCAGAATGAAAAGAACGATGAAGATAATGATTTTCATATATTTGGTAAGTACTTCAGAAATACAGAATCTATACCTCAATTAAGCCATTGTACGGTAAGAATAGTTGTTTGTTCAATGTGATGGTATGGAACATTCAAGGTTTAAAAAACAAGCTTACCAACTTTTCCTTTAAAAGATATTGTGAACAGTTTCAAATTGTTGCTTTTTCTGAGATCTGGTCTTGTAAACAAGAGGACATTGAAAAAACTTTCCCAATTTCACAGTTTTCTTTTCCCCTCGCTATCAGCGCATAAAAGGGGGTGTAGCTGTCTGAGAAAGACAATTTCTGGATATGTTGGAACAGTTAATGACATCAGTGGAAGAATGTGTTTTTCTAAAATTATGTAAATCAGTTCTGATTTATTCTTATGACGTGATTTTTGACTTTGTGTATGTAGCCCCTGAGTATTCAGTCATTTACGGGGAAGACAACCCCATTGGTATTGATATACTAGCTAACAATATAACCGAGATCATGCGTGAATATCCTGACTTGCCCTTTGTATTATGTGGGGATTTCAACGCCCGTACTGGTGAGATACAAGACATTGATTTTGTCCATGAAAACAGACATGCACACCTGTTCAATGAAATGGATGAATTATTGAATGATATCCCACAAATTGAACACAAAACAAAAGACCATGCTATAAATAACTTTGGCCTAAAACTGATTAACCTTTTAAAAGAAAACATGTTCATTGTAAATGGGAGAACAGAGCAAGATAAACAGGGCGAGATTACTTGTACAGCTAACAGAGGGATGAGTGTTGTTGATTACTACATTTGTTCCCAATCAATGTATGATTTTATTTCTGACATGTTTGTAGCAGACAGATCTGAATCTGACCATTTCCCTCTTGTTCTGCTTCTCAATGATAACATGCGTGAAAGCTACGAAGAAACTGAAGATGAGAATAGTATTAGTATGGAACACAAATTAAATTTTAAAGTAAGAAGTCAAAGTCTAGAAGCCTTTACTGATTATCTTCAAACCAATGTAACCCATGGTTAGCACATTTCTTAGAAGCACTAACTCAAAATGTTGATGAAGGCACAGAATATGTTGTCAGTCTCATGCAAAAAGCAGCAGAACAAATGCAGTCAAGACCAAACAAGCAATGTTCGTATAATCAACCACCTTGGTGGGACAAGGAATTTGACATAGCTAAACAAGAGAAATACATGTATCTACGTATATTCAGACATACTAATGACAAAGGACTTAGAAAGCTATCTTGACCACAAAAAAGCATTCAAGTTGCTTTGTAAATCGAAAAAAGAGGAAAGAGACAAACGTATCATAGATAAATTAAACGAAGCATGCGCAGACCCAAACTCTAAATCGTTTTAGCAAAAAATAAAGTCACTTACAGCCATCAATCCAAAAGGATCAAATGCAATCACACCAATCAAATGGTATGAATATTTCAAAAACTTACTGTCACCCAAACAAAATGTCCATGGTGAAGATTTTGAACAAGAAATTTCAGATACATTAAAAGATCACAGTTCTGAAACATATGAAGAGTGTCATAATTTTGATCATGATAATGAAATATCAGAAACTGAGATATTCAAAGCAATTACAGCAATGAAGAAGGGTAAAGCTGCCGGACCAGATGGTTTGCCCACTGACCTGTTCCATGCAGGAGCAAACGTACTCATTAAGTTTCTACATCCCTTGTTCAATAAAGTGTTCAGTTGTGGTAGTTACCCAAAAAGCTGGACAAAAGCAGTAATCTTTCCCTTACATAAAAAGGGTGATCGGGCTTGTGTTGATAACTACAGAAGTATTTCTTTGCTGAATGTGCTTAGTAAAATATATAATACTGTCATCAATAAAAGATTGACTCAATATTGTAATGAACATGAAACTATCCCTGAAGCCCAAGCAGGTTTCCGGAAAGGCTATAGCACGACAGACAACATGTTTTCTCTCCAATCTCTCGTGCAAAAATACTTAAGCAAACAGGGTGGACGATTCTATTCACTATTTGTAGACTTTTCAAAAGCCTTTGACTGTGTAAACAGAAGTAAACTTCTTTATATTCTACTATCTAGAGGGATCCATAGTAAACTGTTTGGCACAATTCAAGGTATGTATAAGAATGTGATGGCAGCAGTGTGTGTTGGAGACAAGATTACAGAATATTTTGAGTGCTTATCTGGTGTTAGGCAAGGCTGTGTTTTGAGTCCCCTTTTGTTTTCTATATTTTTATCTGAACTTCAGACAGAGTTAATCGGTTGTGATGCACGAGGTATTGATATACTGGGAGATCCGTTGGGTATTTTCCTCCTTATGTACGCTGATGACATTGCCGTTGATGCTGACACTGTTCTAGACCTACAGAAGAAGATAGACTGTCTAGAAAAATACCGTAAAAGATGGGGTCTCAAGGTAAACATGGATAAGACCAGAGCAGTTGTATTCAAAAATGGGGGATTTAACAACAAAAAAAGGTGAAAAATGGTACTAAAACACTGCAGAAATAAAGGTTGAATCTTGTTATAATCATTTAGGGGTAATTTTTTCATCCACTTTAAAATGGACTAAGAAAGTAGAAGCTCTTTCTGGTAAAGCTCTTAGAGCTGTAGCAGGCATAAAAAGGTTATCTTTCAGATTTAAAGCACTTCCAGTGGACATGGTTTTCAAAATATTTGATACTAAAATAAAGCCCATTCTACTATATGGCTCAGAAATTTGGGGATTTCAGAAATATGACGCTATAGAAAAAGTGCACGTTAAGATATGTAAAATGATACTCGGTGTAGGTAGGGATTTGAAAAATGATGTAGCTTTAGGTGAATGTGGAAGATTTCCTATTTTGATAGATACTCAAACTCGACTCATCAAATACTGGTGCAGACTTATTAACATGCCGAGCAACAGGTACCCCAAACAGTGTTATAATATGCTGCATGCACACGACTCAGCTGGCAGAAAGAGCTGGGCAGAAATAAGACTTCTGCCATGCAAGTGTGGATTTGGTCAGGTCTGGGCATTGCAAAACCCCGGAAATAGTAAATTATTTCTAGAAGACTTTAGAAACAGACTGAAAGATATGTCACAACAAATTTGGCATGATTCCATATCTCAGGAAGAGGATTACAGTTTATACCAGCCAGAAATCATAAGAGCTAACTACATTGCAAGTTTAGATTTAGTAGCACATAGAAGAGCCATTCGCCTGCTAAGAAGTTACAGATTACATCTAAATGGTATTCCCCGTTTTGGTTATTTAAGAAATGACCCTGAATGCAAACAATGCAATGAAAATCACATTGGGGACATTGTACATTTTCTTTTTGTTTGCCCAAAGTACTTGCACCTACGAAATAAATACCTCCCTGTGTATTATTGTCACTTTCCTAACACATTAAAAGTTCAATTGCTATGTAGAAACCTTAAAGGAAATCTTGCATTCAAAACTGCTATGTATATTGTGGAAAGTTTAAAAATGAGATTCTGAAAATACAGGATATTGTACGTTATGTGTTATTTAACAGGGAATGTTGTCCAAAACTTTGCTATGATTGAATGTAAAGTTCCTTGTATGGGCCAAATGGCCTGCAAAGACTGAATAAAATTTATTGTTATTGTTATTGTGTTACACACACACACAACACACACACACACCACACACACACACACACACACACACACACACACACAACACACACACACACACACACACACACACACACACACACACCACACACAACACCACACACACACACAAACACACACAACACACACACACACACACACACAAAACACACACACACACACACACACACACAAACACACACACACACACACAACACACACACACACACACACACACACACACAACACACACACACACACACACACAAAACACACACACACACACACACACACACACACACACACACACAAAACACACACACACACACACACACACACACACAACACAACACACACACACACACACACAACACCACACACACAACACACACACACAACACACACAAACACACACACACACACACACACACACACACAAAACACACACACACACACACACACAACACACACACACACACACACACACACACACAACACACACACACACACACAAACACACACACACACACACACACACACACAACACACACACACACACACACACACACACAAACACACACACACACACACACACACAAACACACACACACACACACACACACAACACACACAACAAACACACAACACACACTACACAAAACACTACACACACCACACACACACAACACACACACACACACACACACACCCAGCCTTGTTCCGGGTCCTGCGCTGTGACGCCTGGCTTTAAGACCAGATAGAGAGAGGCAGACCAAGGAAGACCTGGATTGATGGCGTCAAAGATTCTGATCCCACCTGTCCACGCCGCAAACAAACAGCTCTTTCTTCTGGCTTGAGTGGTAGGACGAAAGATCCCCCGTTGGGTTGCCAGGGGCTCTTTCAGTACAAATAGTATCCCACCTTCTGGAAATTCTGTGCTAGAAATTTCCTCTTTTCTGTCACTCTCTTTGTTTCTGTCTTGTTGCCTTGCTTTCTGTCATTTCTACTTATTTTCTGCCTTAATGTTCCATTCACCTGTATTTTTTCGACACAGTCTTACGTACTTTTTCTTCGGATTGATAATTGGGTACATGTATTAAGTGCATTTTTGGCTCTAAGGAGGTGAGATGTGCGGAAGCAATTTTAGGTAATTTATGCCTGTTTTTATAGATGTTTTGGTGTCCTTATGTATGCTTATATTTGTATTCAGGTGTGTTTTTTAAATCTCCACTGTGCGATAAATCGGACGGAGTGGTCCTACACCGGGGGCATGTCCTTGGATTATTTGCGCGAATGCATTGATATGTGTACTTAATTTTCTTTTCTTTTTCTTTTTTTTTTCCTGTTGAAGTTTTGTGTGTTTTGAAGTGGTTATAGCCCTGATATGGCTCTGCTCAGTCGACTGGGCTTTAAACAATAATAAAAAAAAAAATGAAAGAAAGGACGAAATACAGCGACGTTAAGGTTAAAGGGCTGGTTTTGTAAGGAACAGCTGTATGAATGTGCCGGAGAGCAGGACCAAAGTTCGTAGTGGCGCCAACCAGTCGGCTTAGCGCGAGGTGAGAGATAGTTTTTCACTGTTTGAGCTTTTTGCCAGCTAGGTCAGGGAAAGAACTTCATACTAACATGTAACGATTGACATTCTACACCTCAGTCACTTTTTTGTTGGTGTTTTTTTCGCGAGACGCGCGCGTGTGTGTGTGTAAAACATATCCACATTTTTTTTTAAAAGGGAGGTTCTTTTATATTACCCGGAAAGGGATGTGTGTGTGTGTGTGTGTGTGTGTGTGTGTGTGTGTGTGTGTGTGTGTGTGTGTGTGTGTGTGTGTGTGTGTGTGTGTGTGTGTGTGTGTGCCTGTGTTTATGTGTTTTTATGGGTCTGTCTGTCTGTATTTGTGTGTCTTTGTGTGTATGTATGTATCTGTGTGTATGTGTCTGTGTGTGTGTGTATGTGTCTGTGTGTATGTGTCTGTATGTGTCTGTGTCTGTGTGTATGTTCGTCCGTTCTTTGATTTAACGTCTGTTCACTATGAGTGATATTAGACGGGGGGAAAAAAATGGAGGATGGGAGATGGGCGAGTTGGATTGGGGGCAGAGGGGAGACAGAGTATGAGACATGAGTAAGCGGGTAAATATAAAAATGGAACAAGATCTTAACGCTAACAATTAACATTAACAATGCGAAGGGAAAATTTAACGCTAAAGTACAAACTTCATAAACTTAAAGCAACACATTAACAGGACTGTGAACCAATGATTCTGAAATTTTAACTGACAATGATTGATCTGAAGTTACTTCTTTAAAATGAGTTTCAGAATAGTTTTCTTGTGTAAACATTTTTGGTAAAAAAGAACATAGCTTTTTGCAGTAAAATAAACAGTGAAACAGTGTGAATTGTTCTCCGCAAATACACTTGATATTTTTACAATATTTTGTTTTCAACGCGTTTAGCTGAATACGAAAATGAACAGCAACAATCGACTTCGAATGATATATGGGAGAATACTGCCATTTTTTACAAACATTTTGAAAAGAGTGTTTTATCATTTGTTGTGTCACAAACTTTTCATTGAAATGTTCATGAAAACGAATCCATGAGGCTGATTCTAGCAAGCCGCAAGCTTCTTTTACGGAAGTTTTAATACGTAATTCTATAGTATTATCAGTGTTGTGTGCACCTTGCTTAGCTGCTCTGTCTACTACTTCGTTGCCGTGAAGACCAACGTGAGAAGGCACCCAGCATAAACTGATATCTGTACCTTTTGTCCTTAAACGATGTATAAGATGATTTGCCTGAGTAATTAAGTCAGGTCTTGTGTCTGTATCAAAAGACTCTAAGGCATAGAATACAGATTTTGAATCAACAAAGAGAACTACTTTGACAAATACAGGTTTAAGGTCTACTAAATAATGCAACGCTTATATAATAGCGACTAATTCCGCTGTAAATATAGATATATTTGGCCCAATGAAAAATGACTTTTGTATTCTAAATTTTGGAACATAAAACGCTGCTCCAGCAGATTTATTTTCTAAGACTGACCCATCGGTAAAAATATGGAGGTGGGTACGGTAATTTTCATCGACGTGTTCTCTCGCTGTGCATATCGAAATGTTAATATTTTCATATTTCTTAGCATCTGTATAATCAATATCAAAAGTGGCTTTAAGCATTTCCCATGTAGGGATAGGCGTTGTGGATGGTGTCTCAGCTATTTCATCCAAATTTATGTTAGACTGTTTGACTAAGTCAGATACATAAGTTGCAACAGTCATTTGTGATGAAATGTTGCTTGCTCGTTTTGGAAAGTCAACATCAGACCTTAGTTTAATTTTCTTGCTCACAAAATTGTCCGTTTGTGAAGTAGTTCTGACTGCAAACTTTGCTGTCGCTAGCTCACGATAGTTGTTCAGAGACAGAATTCCAGCAACTTTGTACGTTTCCAGATTTGAAGCATGGACTGGTACACCTAGTGCAATTTTAAGACTTTTGCAGTCTAAGCTTTGAATCTTCTTTAGTAAATATTTTGGTGCACTGAAGAACATCTCTTGTGCATAGGATAATTTAGATCTTACAAGTGCTGTTGATAGATGAAGTAGTATGTTTGTATCCATTCCCCAGGGTAATCTGCTTATTATCTTTAGAAAATTAAAGGCTTTTCTTGTTTTTGTTAAAATATAATCAAAATGGACATTCCAATTTAATTTCGATGTTATAAAAACTCCCAGAAATTTTACCACCTGTTTGTAATGTATCACTTCACCATGCAGTCTGAAAGTAGGCAAGTTATTCAAAGTACCACCAGGATTAAATAGCACCATGTTAGTTTTTTCAGTTGATAACGACAGACCATTTTCTAACATGTAGTTTCCAAGACTATCAAGATCAGATTGATACACCTTCCTGATGTAATTCTGTGCTCTCTGGGGAGTTGTCTTTTTTAAAGTAATATTCATCCATATGCATATATCATCAGCGTACTGTACCAAAACAACACGATTTGAGAGTACATTAGGAAGATCATGTATAAGGATATTAAATAATATAGGTGCTATCACTGAACCTTGAGGAATTCCCATATCAAGACATCGTGAAGTAGAATAACTTGTTCCCACTCTTGCCTGAATTGTTCTATTGGCTAAATAGGTCGATATAATTATACATATTGCCAGATAGACCAACAGATTTCAGCTTGTACAATAAACGTGTATGCCAAACTTGATCATAAGCTTTTTTCACATCAAAAAAAGTTGCTAAAAGACTTTTTCTACGGGCAAATTGTTGTTTTATCTGAGTTGTAAGTTTAACCAGGTGCTCAACTGTGGATCTCCCTTTTCTGAAACCTGCCTGGTTTACCGGAATAACGTTATTTTTATCACAGTAATGTATAAGTCTGTTTAAGACCAATCTTTCCATTAGTTTGCTCGTATGGGACGTCCATGCAATAGGTCTGTAACCGTTTTTATTGTTTTTAGGCTTTCCTGCTTTTAATATGGGTATAACAATAGACTTTTGCCATACCTGTGGTACAGTTCCACTCAGCCAGGATTTCTGAAAATTTTTGTGTAAGAAAATAATATAATTTTCTGGAAGATGCTTAATCATTTCAGTTGAAACTGCATCGACACCTACCGAACTCCTTTTGTTGTGTAGAGACAAGATAATGTTTTTTAGCTCTTCTAGGGTGATCGGAGAATTAAACCAGCGATCATTCTGAGGTATTGGATCAGTGAAGATAGGGTTGTTAGCTGCCGTTTCTCTGTAGTGTTTGCAGTTAGGAGACAACCCGTCTACTTTACTATTTTCAGCAAAGAGTTCTACAAAGTTTCAGCTTTGTCCATGTCGGAAGGAAATTTGTGACATGTATCAATCATTATTGGACATCTAGGTAAGTTGGCTCCGTTTTTCATTTGATTCATTTTTGTCCAGACTTTATGAAAATCCTTAAAATCTGAAATTTCTTTGGTGCAGTATGATGCCCAATAATCTTTCTTTGCTTCAGCGATGATTTTATTACACTGGGTGTTAGCTTTTTTCATTTCCATGTGATCGTCGGGTTTTCTGCTTTTGATGTAGATTTTGAATTTATCTTTTTTATACTGAACTGCTTTCTCACATGCCTCTGTCCACCAAATATTACCCAAACGATTATTGTGTGTATGTGTATGTGTCTGTGTGTATGTGTCTGTGTGTGTATGTGTCTGTGTGTCTGTGTCTGTGTGTGTATGTGTCTGTGTGTATATGTCTGCGTGTATGTGTCTGTGTGTATGTGTCTGTGTGTGTGTCTGTGTGTATGTGTCTGTGTGTATGTGTCTGCGTGTATGTGTCTGTGTGTATATGTCTGTGTGTATGTATCTGTGTGTATGTGTCTGTGTGTATGTGTCTGTGTGTATGTGTCTGTGTGTATGTGTCTGTGTGTATGTGTCTGTGTCTGTGTGTATGTGTCTGTGTGTATGTGTGTTATGTGTCTGTGTGTATGTGTCTGTGTGTATGTGTGTTATGTGTATATGTGTCTGTGTGTATGTGTGTTATGTGTATATATGTGTCCATAACAAAAACTGTGTGGACCGGATTTTATCTGATTTTTAAGATGGATCTTTACCAAAGTTGCGGACCTTAGCAACTAAATAATAATAATAATAATTACAATATTTGTATAGCGCAAAATCTTGATAGAAATCAAATCTAAGCGCTGAACATACACATACGGACGCATGCACACACACACACACACACACACACACACACACACACACACACACACACACACACACACACACACACACACACACACACATGGATATAAATGGGGAAAAAGAAGAAAAGCAATGGAAAATTATAGAGAACATATTATATACAAATATATATATTACATATTGTCATATTGGCAGATGTGATGCGTCGAGTGTGTCGGCTTCGGCCTGCACCGTTGGCTAGCACTGCTGTGCGAAAAGAAGAGCAATGTGTAAGTCTCTTCCTGTCAGTACATAGCCTCTCCATCAGCAAGCCCTACGCTGTGCCTCCTCGTGGTGACAGGCGGTAACTGAGCACCTCACGGACTCAGGCTGGATCTCGTAGGACTCGGAGGAGGTCTGGCCCCCAGACGTGAAGCATGCAGGCCCACCGGCGTGTGGACACGCCCTGGTGCCCACGAACCAGATCCCCAAGCTATGGGTAAATAGCTCCACTGCCTTGTGGACATCTCGGGAGAGAGTAAGGCTAAGGGAGTTAACCCTAAAAAAAAAAACGATGGAAGGCAAGGGGAAACCACCATCGTAGTTTTTCCCCAGGGAAACCATGGACAGGAGAAAGAAAAAGAAGAAAGTTAACGACGTCAATAGGTGCTCCTGCGGAGCACCTTCGTCCGGTAGGGACTGTCATGCGGCGCAGGTGACACCAGACCGTCAGCCAGCTACTGCGACCAAAATCAAAATTAAATTCAAAATAGCAACATGGAATATAAGAACAATGCTACATCAAAATGGAGATGGAAAGGCTTAACATTAGTATTTTAGGACTGGGGGAAGTGAGATGGAAGGGGGCAGGCATGATAACATCAGGGGAATATACAGTGATATACTCTGGTGGTAATTCACATGAAAGAGGAGTAGGCATCATAATGGACAAAGACAAATCAAAAGCAGTTAAGGGATACTGGGCTGTGTCCGACAGAGTTTTACTGGTCAAATTGGGAGGCAAACCTTTTGATATCAACATCATACAGGTGTATGCACCAACATCCGCAAGTACTCAGGAAGACATCGACAACTTCTACGAAGTTTTAGAGATGGCCAAGGTCCAATGTAAATCACAGGAAGTTACAGTCTAATGGGAGATTTTAATGCTAAAGTGGGACAGGATAGGGTGGAGGATATATATATATACTGTTCAAAAAAAGAAACGCATAGTTGTAAATATTGAGTTCCGGTCCAAGTATGAGTGTGTGGATATCCACTAAACTGCCGAAAGTGTTCACCCGATTTTCGGCCTCGCGTCCGTCGGTAAATTCCCGTGCTGTTCGTGACGCATGCGCTTGGAGTGGCTGAAATGCCCAAACAGCAATTTTCGGTTGCACACTCGCCGTGCGTGGATGAAATCTCGTGAAACGTAGTGAACATTGAGTTCACACCATGTCCTCCAAATCCCATAAAAGCGAAAAGACTTTCCTCTCCAAATCAGGTCTAAAGTCTGCCCAGAAGAATGGCCCCCCTGAGCCGAGAAGACCGCCAAAACGCGTTGGGACGCCTACAAGGAGGCCAGAGCCAGAGCGCCGTTTCCAGGCATTTACACGTGTCGCAGAGCACCATCAGCAGGCTGTGGGCCAGGTTTCACGCCACAGGCTCCATCGCTGACCGGCCACGAGCAGGCAGACCAAGGGCAACAACTGTTCGCCAGGACCGCCACATACGGGTGCGCCACCTGCGGAATCGGTTCTTGGCGGCCTCCTCTACTGTCCATGAACTCCCCGGGCCCCGCCGAATTTCCGACCAGACAGTGCGGAACCGCCTGCACAACGCTGGCTTGAGGGCATGCAGGCCTTACAGAGGAGCTGTCCTCACTCGCCGCCATCGCCTGGACCGATTGCAGTGGGGCAACCAGCATCGTCGGTGGACCGTTAGGAATCACTGGAGGCACGTTTGGTTCAGCGACGAGTCTCACTTCTTACTCCGGCGACATGACAACCGGAGACGGGTGTACCGAAGAGTGAATGAACGCTACGTGCCGAACTGTGTGGATGAGGCACCTCCACATGGTGGTGGAGGCGTCATGGTATGGGGAGCGATCAGCCTTGCTGGGAGGAGTCGCCTGGTGCACGTCCCAGGGCGCCTGAACGCCGTGCGCTACGTGGAGGAGATTCTGCGCCCACACGTCCGTCCTCTTCTGGCCGACCCTGACGCCGTGTTTCAACAGGATAACGCTCGTCCTCACACGGCACGCGTCACCACCCAGTTCCTCAATGACAACCACGTTCGCGTGCTTCCCTGGCCAGCCGTGTCACCAGACATGAACCCAATCGAACACCTTTGGGATAATCTGGACAGGCGCGTGCGCAGTCGAGAGGAAGCGCCGGCGACTCATGCCGAACTGCTGCAGGCGCTACAGGAGGAGTGGGAAGCCATTCCTCAGCAAGACATCCAACGTCTGATCCACTCTATGCTGAGGAGGTGCCAGGCACTTGTTGATGCTCAAGGTGGTCATACCCCCTACTGATCCGATCGTCTCTGTGTTCGCGCCTATGGACTGACCAATTGCTGTCATGACCGAAATGAACTGCACAGCCTTTATGCTCTGTCCATGCCAACTTTCAAAATGGAATTCGCATTATTTGATTTTCTATACCTTTCTCATTTATGACATTAAATTTGCAAGTATCAACTATGCGTTTCTTTTTTTGAACAGTATATAATATTATAGTTGGACCTCATGGCCTTGGTGCACAAAATGAAAGATGGGGGAAGCTTGTAGAATGGGCACAGATGAATGAGTTCATAGTAGGAAACCACCTGGTTTGAGCAGCCTAACAGAAGAAAATGGACTTGGATGAGTCCAGGAGATAATACCAAAAATCAAATTGACTGCATCCTGATCAACAAAAGATTTAGAAATTCTTTACTGTCAGCAAAAACACTACCAGGCGCAGACTGCAACAGTGACCACAATCCGGTAGTGGGAAGGTTTAGGCTGAAATTGAGGAGAAGGAAACAGACCAAAAGTAACATCACACTAAACCTTGGACTCTTAAAGTCAGATGAAATGATACGTCAAAAATTTAATGTACATGTTCAAAACAAATTCAGTGCTCTGGAAGACGTTGGTGACAGTGAGGAACAATGGACAAAGTTGAGAAGTTCTATAAATGAAGTTTATGAAGAAATCCCTAAGGCAAATAGAAAAGCAAAAAAGAGTTGGATGACTAATGAAATTTTGGGCCTGATGGAGGAAAGGAGGAAGGCAAAGAGAAACGAGGAGATATACAGGAAGATAAACAAAGAAATCAGGTATAGGTGCAATGAAGCTAAGGAAGCTTGGCTGAACACAAAATGCAAAGAGATAGAAGAACGCCACAAAATGGATCCTCAGGGTATGTACAGACGAATTGAAGAAATTGTCCACAGGAAAAATACATGCACATCAACTGGTTGCTTAAAATCGAAAGATGGCACGCTTATCATGGAAAAAGACAAAATATTAGACAGATGGGGAGAGTACATTAAAGACCTTTTTGAGGATGACAGAAACGAAGAACACATTATAAAAAAGAACTTTGAAAGACCACCCATAATGAAAGATGAAGTTGGAGCAGCATTGAAAAAGATGAAACCAGGAAAATCCCCAGGACCAGACAACATTACTACAGAGATGATTGAAGCCCTGGAGGAATTTGGCATAGAAAAAATAACAGTCCTCAAATGAAATTTATGACACTGGAAAAAATCCCCAAAGATATGTCAAAATCAATTTTCATTGCACTTCCAAAGAAGAAAGGGGCTATAGAATGCGAAGTCCATCGCACAATCAGTTTGATGAGTCATGTAACAAAAATCCTGTTAAGAATAATCATGATGAGGACAAGGAATAGAATCAAAAGAGAAATAGCAGAAGAACAGTGTGGATTTGTGGAGGGGAAAGGAACTATTAATGCCATATACATCCTAAGAATTATCATAGAGAGGTCAATTGAGATGAATAAGGATTTGTATTTATGCTTTGTTGACTATACCAAGGCTTTCGATTGGGTACGACATGATGAATTGATCAACCAACTGGAGAGACTCAATGTCGATGGAAAAGATCTACGAATAATCAGGAATATGTACTGGGAACAAACAGCTGCAATGAGAATAGAAAACAATATAAGCTCTTTTCAAAACATCAAAAGAGGAGTCAGACAGGGTTGTGTTTTGTCACCAGATCTGTTTTCACTATATAGCGAAAACATGAGAAACCTAGAAGAAGACCCTGGATTAAAGATTGGAGGGAAAATGATAAACAACATTCGGTACGCAGATGACACCGTGCTAATTGCAGAAAATGAAAGGGACCTACAAAACCTTGTGAATATACTAGAAACAGAAAGCAAAGGTAAGGGGTTGGAACTAAACAGCAGGAAGACTGAAGTCATGGTGATCAGTAAAAAAGATGAAATCCCCTCCTGCAAAACAAAAACAAATGGCACAACCTTGACACAGGTTAATAAGTTCAAATACCTGGGAACGGTCATTTCATCAGACGGCAGAAGCACATCGGAAATAGCTGGCAGAATCGGCCAAGCCAAAACAGCATTCAAGAAGATGTCAAGCATTCTTACCAACAAATGCCTATCAATTAACATCAGAAAGAGAGTCCTTGAATGTTATATAGAACCAATACTGTTGTACGGATGCGAGGCGTGGACAGTCAGCAAGCAAAGCCAGAGCAGGATCGAGGCAGCCGAGATGTGGTTTCTCAGAAGAATGTTGAGAGTTCCATGGACAGCAAAGAAAACAAACGAGACAGTCTTGATGGAGGCAGACACAAATAGATCACTCATAAGGAAGATTAGGAAAAGACAAGCAACATTTATAGGCCATTTTGTGAGGAAGGGGGATTTGGAGCACCTGGTCACAACGGGAAAGCTGGAGGGAAAGAGAGCACCAAGTAGACCCAGGGAGAGAATGCTGGACGGACTTGCAGAGTGGCTGGGGATGAAGAGGGTGGGGAAGATGCTGGGGGCAACGAGAGATAGAGATGGATGGAAGTCCATGGTCGCCAACGCCATGCGGCAGGGCACCTGATGATGATATATTACAATGTGATTCCACTCCGAGCGGAGACAGGCTGCAGAGGGGGTTGAGTGAGGTCATGATTTTATGTAGAGGAGAAAAGGTGAGTTTTGAGAGCGGACTTGAAGGAGACAAAAGTAGGTTGCTGACGGACTGAGAGAGGAAGTTTATTCCAGGAGAGTGGACCAGAAACAGAGAAGGCTCGTGGACCATAGATATTGAGCTTAGTGCGTGGAAAGCGAAAAGTCAGAGGATTGGGGGCAGAGTGGAGGGTACGTGAGGGAATATAGATCTCAAGTAGGCTTGACAGGTAATCGGGGGATGCGTTATTGAGGCTTTTGTAGCACATGGTGTCTAGTTTGTACTGTATGCGCTTTGATACAGGGAGCCAGTGAAGTTGTGCCAGGAGAGGAGATATATGGTCAGCTTTGTTCTTTTTGAGAACAAGGCGTGCAGCATTGTTTGAATGCGCTGTAGGATGTGAATGGTGGAGGCAGGAAGACCATGGTCAAGATCACACGGGCCAAACAGTGCTCACAGTGGGCACTATTCCAGAAAGGTGACTGACCAGCACCTTCTGGGGAACGTCTGCCAATGGTTAAAATCTCTTTTCTCTGTGTGACGGTCTACTGTTGTCTTCAGTGTACATCAAGCTTCTTTCACGTGAAGCTTTTTAGGTCACAGTGACTGACAGTCTAGTTCATCTGTATTTTCATGATTGCACTGCCTGCAACAAAAGCTAAGTCGTCAAAAATAATTCAAGGGACTGTCTATCTGTATCATCATCATCATCATCATCATCATCATCATCATCATCATCATCGTCGTCGTCGTCGTCGTCGTCGTCATCGTCATTGTCGTCGTCGTCGTCGTCATCATCATCATCATCGTATCATCATCATCATCATCATCATCATCATCATCATCATCATGTGCCCTGCCGCATGGCGTTGGCGATCAAGGCCCTCCATATGAATCTATCCCTTGTCGTTGCAAGTACATGTTAAACTTGACACAAAGCTAGTTGCCTTAAACACCATCCAGGGACATGCCCCTACATCCACCAGCTCAGATGAAAAGATGAAACAATTTTATAATGACCTTCAAGTTGCAAAGGGCAAAATACCTAAAAGAGAAGTTTGCATAATATTGGAAGATCATCATCATCATCATCAGGTGCCCTGCCACATGGCGTTGGCGACCATGGACTTCCAACCATCTCTATCTCTCGTTGCCCCCAGCATCTCCCCCACCCTCCTCATCCCCAGCCACTATGCAAGTCCGTCCAGCATTCTCTCCCTGGGTCTACCTGGTGCTCTTTCCCTCCAGCTTCCCCGTTGTGACCAGGTGCTCCAAAACCCCCTTCCTCATAAAATGGCCTATAAATGTTGCTTGTCTTTTCCTAATCTTCCTTATCAGTGATCTACTTGTGTCTGCCTCCATCAAGACTGTCTCGTTTGTTTTCTTTGCTGTCCATGGAACTCTCAACATTCTTCTGAGAAACCACATCTCGGCTGCCTCAATCTTGCTCTGGCTTAGCTTGCTGACTGTCCACGCCTCGCATCCGTACAACAGTATTGGTTCTATATAACATTCAAGGACTCTGTTTCTGATGTTAATTGATAGGTATTTGTTGGTAAGAATGCTTGTCATCTTCTTGAATGCTGTTTTGGCTTGGCCGATTCTGCCAGCTATTTCCGATGTGCATCTGCCGTCTGATGAAATGACCGTTCCCGGGTATTTGACCATATTGGAAGATACGGACACCCAAGTGGGTGAAAGTGAGGACGGAGTGTGGAATAGGACCTCATGGGCTGGGTAAACGCAGTGAAAGAGGCAAGACATTGGCATCTTTCTGTCAGGCCAACCAATTGGACATCACTAATACCCCCTTTAAACAGCATGCATTATTGTAGATAATATACCTGGACACTTGAAAAAAAACAACAGACAGTGACAATAAGAAAATAAAAATCAGACATCAGTCAGATTACATCATGATAGACAGGGACATGAAGAACTATCATTCTAAGATCCAAAACAAAACCAGGAGCAGATTGTGACAGTGATCACCACCTAGTCTAAGCAAAAATTAGACTCGAAGCTTCTAAACAAAACAAAGCCAACCCGGCCCCTAAGTTTGATCTAGAGAAATTGAAAAATCAAGACACTGCATCTGATTTTCAGATCAAAGTCAGCTATCGTTTTGAGGCTTTAATCCAGGACTGGACATTAAATGACCGATATCCGGAAGAAATTTGGGCAGATATGAAGAAGACCTACACTGAAGTAGCAGAAGAAAAGTTACGCAGGAAGAAAAAGAAAACCAACCAAACCCTACATCAGCGAGGAAGTTATTGATCTAGCCAAGCAGAAAATCCAAGCTCGCAAAACTGGATGAAAAGAAGAATACAAAAAACTCAAAATAGAAATGAAGAGCAAAATTAGAAGAGATTAGAAAAATTGGCTGGAGGAAGAATATGCAAAAATACAAGAGCACAATGAATGCAGATCTAGGGATCTATTCCAACAGATAAAGACAGTTCAATCCACCAAATTCCAACCCAGAAATGAATGCATCAACAGCAAAGAAGGTACCACATTGACAGAAACAGAGCGCATTATGAACAGATGGAACAAATATGGAGCATCCCTTTCTAGTGACAACAGCCCCCAGACACACTATGCTTTGACCTAAACTGTCCAGAATCAGAATCAGAACCACTTTTAAGTGAATCGAAGCAGTCACCAAGCAGTTAAAAACAAGAAAATCCCCAGGACTTGACAATGTTCCGGAAAAATTGTTATAGAATATGCTGGAGAAAGAAGGCCTAAAAGCAATGCATCATCTTTCTTGTAAAATCTGGAATAGTCATCAGTGGCCAACAGATTGGAAACTTCAAGAATTTGTGATGCTTTATAAGAGTGGCAATGTCAAAGATTGTAACAACTATAGAACCATGCCCTAATCAGCCACACCAGTAAAATTTTGCTCATAATTATTCTCAACAGATTGAAGCCCAAGATAGAACAGCTATCTGACTGCCAGGCAGGCTACAGATCCAACAGAGGCACAACTGAAATGTTATTTGTGTTACGAATGCTCATACAGAAAATAAAAAGCACTGAAAGAAGATTTTGTCACCTTCATAGACTATTACAAAGCATTTGATATCGTCATTCATCTCCACCTATTCAACGCAATGGTCAAAATGGGCTTTCCTAAACATCTCATTTCATTAATTGCCTCATTATACAAAGACCCAAAGACTACAATTAGATGGAACAGTCAGAAATGTGAATTTGTCAACATCCACAGGGGAATTAGACAAAGGTTGTATCCTTTCAGCGTATCTCTTTAACATCTAAACGAAACAAGTCATCAGAGATGCTGATATAGAAGGCATGGGGGTACAAAGATTAGAGGAAAACAAACCTAAAGCCTGTACTATGCCAATGATACTGTGCTATTAGCAGACATTACCAGAATGAAAAGAATGCTATACAGGGTGAGATCAGCAGGCAAAAAGGCTGGCCTAAACTTGAACGCCAAGAAAACAAAAGTGCTACATATTAAAGGCAAAGACACTGAAAACAATCAATACATTATAATTAATAAAGTTTCTTTCAGAAAATGTTAAAGATTTTAAATATCTTGGTTCTGTAAAACCTGATGATGGAACTTGCTCTAAAGACGTCAAAATAAGAATTGGAATGGCAAAGCAAAAAACAAAAAACAAGAAAAAAAAACAAAAAACAAAGAAACAAACAAAACAAAACAAAAACTGGTCCAAGTCAACATCTGGAAAGACGGAGGCGTACCTAATGACCTGAAAATTAAACTTTTAAAATGTTTGATCTGGCTAGTCATGATTCATGGCTATGAAGTCTAGACTGTCAGAAAATCTGATTGCAAAAGAACTGAGGCAGCAGAGGTGTGGTTTTATCGGAAACTACTACGTGTCAAATGGACAGACAGAAGAACTAATGAAAGTGTCCCGAAAGAACTTGATACCACCAGAAAATTACTAACAGACATCAACAAGAGAAGACTAAAACATATTGGTCATGTGTCACGTAGCAAAAACACAGACCTCATGGCAACCATCTTTCAAGGAAAAACAGTGGCAAAAAGGAAGAAAGGCAGACCCCCAATTTCACACATCGAGAACACAACCAACATCGGTGGCCTTAGCTAAATATTCAAGAAATTGCCCACTAAAGTCAAGACAGAGCAGCCTGGAGGAGAGTAGCGTATGCCAAAGAGTGCAGCAGCCAACACTGAACCCGATGACGCCGACAGGTGAGACAGGTGAGACAGGTGAGACTGAGTGTTTCTGTGATCAAAAACTCAAAATACCTATAATGCATGATGGTTTGCAAAATGTATTATGATCATGATTTTCATCTTATATGCTTAGTGAATATATACATAATGATGTATGTATGTATGTATGTATGTATGTATGTATGTATGTATGTATGTATGTATGTATGTATGTATGTATGTATATATGTATGTATGTATGTATGCATGTATGTATGTATGTATGTATGTATGTATGTATGTATGTATGTATGTATGTATGTGTGTATGTATGTGTGTATGTATGTATGTGTGTGTGTATGTATGTGTGTATGTGTATGTATGTATGTATGTATGTATGTGTGTGTATGTGTATGTATATGTGTATGTATATGTGTATGTATATGTGTATGAATATGTATGTATGTATGTATGCATGTATGTATGTATGTATATATGTATGTATGTATGCATGTATGCATGCATATGTATGTATGTATGTATGTATATATGTATGTATGTATGTATGTATGTATAAATAACTAAAAAAGATACTGTAATGTAAACCAATTAGATGTAAATAAAAAATAAAAAATCAATTATAAAAATATATGATAAAGAAGGGTTTTATTACTATCATTGTTGTTGTTTACAATCATCGTAATGTCTTTTTAATATCACTATAGTGAATTTATTATTGTTCGTTGTAGTACTTTTACAATAGTACAGTACTTTTGTAGTAAAAAGATGCTTTGACAACCACAGGTGTTCCGAGACTCAGCATGGCGGTGAGGTCAACAGTATGCCGACTTTTGCTGTCTGGCAATGTCTTTTCCAGATTTTCGGTAAGCCTGTGGTTTTGTTCTTGATAAGTACGTTGCAGAAACTAGTATTGGCATAAGATGTGTGGTTACGCAGTTTTGACATCGCTGGAAAGTAGAGCTGTTCCATTAGACTCGTTCCGTTCGGCAAATCCCAATTTAGCAATTATTAACTCACTGCTTACTGGGCGATTTGCAGTAGCATTCCCCGATGTACTGAGCGTTTGTGTTGACTAAAAAGAATGATGGCCTAAAACACACTCTTGACATTTTGACACTTGATTATCAAAGCTCTAACCTTTACGCGACGCACCATGCAAACCCCTCAGGGTTAGGATAGGCTGAACCTCGTATTTTCTCCCTTGACACCCCCACTCTGGGAAGATGGAAAGAGTAACAGTCGACACACAATTCCTCGCATCACCACAAAAGATAAGCTGAATAATAGAGCAAAGAAAACGCTGGCGCTTGCCATGCTTGAAGAAAGATACCTGCAAGAAGCAGGGGAATAGGAGTTCTCACAGAGGTTTTAGCAACAGATGCTGTCAAGTGTGGAGGAGCAGGGGTGTATAGGCCTACCCAATATCCCAGTTGAGAGTGGTAGGCAGAGGCAGTTGCAACAAGCATCCAGTGCACTAACAAGGCCTACATGGCTTAAGAGGAAGTGTTGTTTCATGCAGCCAACATCAGCAGCTGCAGAGTAGATCACAATACCCTACAGCGGGCAGCCACAATTGGAAAAGGGACTGCATAAAGTCAAGTGCCTCAGGACAGTCCTCTCACAATGCAGCATCAAAGAAAAAAAAATTAGACCAAATGGTAAAGTCAGGAGCAGAAGATGAACAACAGGAAAATGTGTCTCGGATGAACAACAATTCCAGCAGCTGGCTGATGTTTGGGTTGCAGTGCAGAAGACCTGGTTCTGTGAGTGTGAGGGTCTTCTGGATTGTTATTATTAGACCTATGTGGAGCGCTGTGTCAGTATTTACATTCTACTTTGAAGGTCCTATGCTTCCAAACTGTGTGGTGCATTTGTTCTGTAGAACCCGTCACACCTGCTGCCCGGGACAGCAAGAGGAGAGGGGCATGTACACATGTGCAGAACCTCCCAATCATAGAAAAGATAGCAGAACTCTACAGAATATAGAAAAACCACCTAAACAACTACACAGCATCCAGCAAATATCTTACTGATGCAATAGATGGTAGTGCTCAGCTTTCCCGCGACTATCAGTACTTATCTGCTTAAAACAGAAATTGCAAATCTGTGGGCTCTGTGCAGATCAACAGGTAATTGCGAGTTCCTTCCCATAGCTTTGGGTGGTAACAATCGTAAGTATGGATTCCAGAATGCAAATCTAAGTATCATCAGGACTGAAATGCACAAAAAAAGCTCAGTCTAAAGGAAAAATGAAGATACTGTTAAAAAATTTCAGATATTTTAATGGAATTGATCCACAAAAATTCCTGAAGTCATGATCTGCACAATGGGCAATCTTCCTGATGCATCGGCATCATGAATTCTTTTGTTTGAATGGGAAAAATTCAGCCTGTCTAAAAGTCTGCTTTTGCAGAAAATAGGGAAATTATAGGCCCATGATTTCTTGGGATAATCAAGATTGCATGTTGGAGTAGTTTCATTTTGCATGCATTGAACTGAAAACAAATCCAAAGAGTTCATGGTTTTGCCTAGATTGTGCACTACAAAAAGACTGATCACAAGAAGTAATTTGATGATATGACCAGATGCCATAGATGTATAGGGTATGTGTGTGTGTGTGTGTGTGTGTGTGTGTGTGTGTGTGTGCGCGTGCGCGCGTGCGCAAAGACAGTTACCTGTGTGTGAGTGTGTGTGTGCGTGTGTGTGTGTGTGTGTGTGTGTGTGTGTGTGTGTGTAAAGACTATCTTCAGTATGGATATTTTCATACATGTACATCAATCACCAAGGACTGATGAAAGTTCACATGAGACAGTGCAATGTCAAAATCAATACAGACAACGTGTCAGTCTTAGCTTTGACAGCAAGAGGAGAGCATACTTGATGACCTTGGAGGTATCATGGATCAAGGAAGTAGAGCCAGCAATAAACTCGAATGATGAATGCAGGAGCAGACAACTCTCACGATTTAAGTTGTAATCGGTATTCCCTGATTGTATGACCCCTGTGTTTATCCTTAGATAGGTTGATATTACATCACATTGATATGATAATAACATTAATGTTATTTCCTTTTCTTTTCCAGATTATCTAATGATCACAGTAATGTCAAATATTCGAATATGAATTGTTGGCACAATTGTACTTCGTATATATTATATATATATATATATGCGCGCGCGCGCGAACGTGCGCGTGGGCATGGGCGTGTGCGTGTGCGTGTACATATTTAGTGTTTGTTTTCATGCAGATATGGTGGTTCCAATAACTCAAGTGTATATTGATTGGTGGTCTCTTTTATCCCACGTTACATGTACATATATCTCTATGTATCTCTATATATATCTGTATATATATACATACACATATACATATATATATATATATATATATATATATATATATATAGATATAGATATATATCCATAGATAGATTTTTGGTGTGTTTTTTTTTTCTAGTATGTATTAACAGTGCTAGATTATCCTTACTGACTGACATTTGAATTTTTAACATTAGACTCTGGATAGTTAACGTTAAATAAAAATGAAAAAGAAAATGATTGTCCAACCGAATGTTTGAGAAAGAAAGATTAATTTATTGTTATTTTCGGTGTTGTAATTTATTTTGTTGTTGTTTTGTTTTTGTTTTTTTGTATGTTGTTAGTTCGTGTCTGTGTTTCCTTTGTGTGTAAGTCTGTGTATGAGAATTCATTGTTCATGTATTCATTGGTTTTACTCCTGTCTGGTCTTCCTGCCTCCACCATTCACATCCTACAGCGCATTCAAAACAATGCTGCACGCCTTGTACTCAAAAAGAAAAAGCTGACCACATATCTCCTCTCCTGGCACAACTTCACTGGCTCCCTGTATCAAAGCGCATACAGTACAAACTGGACACCATGTGCTACAAAAGCCTCAATAACGCAGCCCCCGATTACCTGTCAAGCCTACTTGAGATCTATGTTCCCTCACATACCCTCCACTCTGCCTCCGATCCTCTGACTTTTCGCTTTCCACGCACTAAGCTCAATACCTATGGTCCACGAGCCTTCTCTGTTACTGGTCCACTCTCCTGGAACAAACTTCCTCTCTCAGTCCGTCAGCAACCTACTTTTGTCTCCTTCAAGTCCACTCTCAAAACTCACCTTTTCTCCTCTGCATATAAAATCCTGACCTCACTCAAGCCCCTCTGCAGCCTGTCTCCACTCGGAGGGGAATCACATTGTAATATATAATTGTATATAATATGCTCTCTATAATTTTCCATTGCTTTTATTCTTTCTCCCCATTTATAGCCATGCGTGTGGGTGTGTGTGTGTGCGTGCGTGTGTGTGTGTGTCTGTTTCAGCGCTTAGATTTGATTTTTATCAATATTTTGCGCTATATAAATATTGTAATTATTATTATTATTATTATTATTATTTTTACTCCATAGTATTTGCTGCAGACACACAGTCACCTTGCCTTCAGGGGACTCACTACAACTTCAGTTCGCTCTCGCTGTTCAGCAGCTGATGATAATGAAGAAGAGGAAAAGCCGGCAAAAGCGAAACGTTTAGTTGTGGACCCTGAAACCAGTATCCGCTACATGGACAGCAATGGTATGTTGTTAATTGGATTACTTAGATTTTGATTGATATGTGGAGAAGTATTTTGGACATACAGTGCAGTGGTGTCAAGCTGTGATTTGATTTACTTTTTAATCCCTTCACTTACACACATCCAAAATGTTTCTTCAACCCCCCCTTCAAACCCCCCCCCCCCCCCCCCCCCCCATGCTGTGTTTTGCTGGAGCACCTGGGTTGCACAAGCCCCCAGAAAGCAATGCCCCCAATGATTTCATCATGGCAGAAGACCCAACATCTTCCCTGTAAGTTAGGGATGTTTGCTTTTGTTGTTGTTTTATTCATTATTTGAGCAGAATGAATAATAAATGAGTGAAAGTAGAATTAGGGTATGATGTATGTCATCATTATTGACTCAAAATCCTCTAAGCCTAGGCCTAATAATGATAATAATAACAGCAATAATAATAGTCCAGTGGTAATGACAGTAATATAATAAAGACAGATTTATGCATTGTGACACAATTATTTCTCATTGTCATTTTCAGGCAAACACACTGATTGTGACTTCTTCCTTTAGCATGTTTGATTAGCTGGAATTATTATGAATATATGCACATAATAACATGTGGGGTTTGTGTGTACTATAACCAGATTGAAGTTCAGACATTTCTTTGGTCATTTTGTGCACACAAAGACTTTTCCCAGCTTACTGTGTGTCTTTGGCCTCGGTAAGAAAAAATAAGTATACTTTATTTTGGAACTGAACATATGGATATTTTTTGCATGATCCCAGAGCATCCAGTTTTCTTTCAAAAAAGGTGTAGCAGTTTGTCACAAATGAGTCCAAGGTGTTATTAATCAGTTCTAAAAATTTCATTTACTAACTCATACAAATGCTCAGGATGATTGTGGTGAAAAGAAAGGGAGAAAACTATCAGTACTGAGTGAGTTAAGAACTTCAGAGTTACTGTTTCTTGAGTGCTTGTAATTTTTAATCCAGGTTGTCGTTTTTGATGTGATGTTAGCCCTGATATGGCTCTAGTAGTCAGCTGGACTATTAGCAATATGAACTCTCTCCCTTGTAATTCTTACTGTTGAATGTTATACAGATTAACTATTGTTTGTTTTTAACAGTGTAAAAACATGGTTGCAGCATATTCTGAAGCATACGGGGACAAGCCAGTGTGGTTTCACTATAGGCGTAATTTTAAAGGACAGCGTGCTCCAGAAACGCGAAAGATGTGCTTGGTAAGTTTCGATAATTTTCGAATAGATTTGTGATGTTTTGGATCGTGATGGACATTGTTAACATTAAAAAAGAAGTGTGGGCATAGTGGTCAAGGCCACTCCATATCCTTAGATTATGTGCGTGCGCAGATGCATTGATATGTTTACCTAACTTTCTTTTCCATTTTTTTTTTTTAGGTTCAGTGAGGTATTGAGATGGTTATAATCCTGATATGGCGCTGTGTAGTCGGCTGGACTTTCAACAGTAATAATGATAATGACTCAGTGGTTTTCCTTTCAAGCATGTAAAGTTTATGCTCAGGATTATGGCATTTGTTATGATTGTTTGGTATCTTCAGATCCGTCACTTGACATTCATAACATACTGCATCTGGAATCATGTGAGGCTGAGCATGTTAACACCATCTATTTGCATAAGTTCAAACAGAAGTCTTTGCTGTTTATGTATAATATTTTGTCCTAGATAAAAAAAACAAAAGGACATTGTTTTTTATAGACCAAATGTTGTTTCTTGTTGATCAGAGGAGGCTTGTGTGACATATATATGTATACACAATTTACTGATTGTCATTACACGTGATTAACATCAGGAAGAGAGTTCGTGAATATTATATAGAACTGATACTGTTATACGGTTGTGAGGCGTGGACGGTCAACATGCATAACAAGAACATGATTGAGGCTGCCGAAATGTGGTTTCTAAGAACAATGTTGAGAGTTCCATGGGCAGCAAAGAAAACAGATGAAGGAGTCTTGATGGAGGCAGACACAAGAAGATCATTGATAAAGAAGATTAGGAAAAGAGAAGCGAGTTTTATAGGCCATTTTACGAGGAAAGGGGAATTGGAGCACCTGGTCACAACAGGAAAGCTGGAGAGTAAGAGAACACCAGGTAGACCCAGGGAGAAAATATTGGAAGGACTTGCAGGGTGGCTGAGGACAGAGAGGTGGAATATGTACTTGCGGCAGCAAGAGATAGATTCTTATGGAGGGTCATGATCGCCAACGCCATGCGGCAGGGCACATGATAATGATGATGATGATGATGGTGATGATGATGATGATGAATACATATATATGCAAACACATCAGCCAGTCTGACTGAACAAAAAGAACTTGATCTGTACAGAAGTTAACATTTGTAATTGTATAGAGCAGAAGTCAGTCCCTCCATCTGCCTTGTTGCATGTGAATAATGTGTGTCATTTGAGCATACTGAATCTCATGTACTCTGCTATCAGCTCAATGCTACATCAAAGGTTGAGGCAATGTTCCATTGAAGACAGTTCTGAAAACGACTGTCCAGAATGTGGAAGACTTCAGAAGTTCAGCTGTGTATTGCCGCAAGCCTGTACTCACACAGAGTCACTTTGACAAAGCTGTCCTTCAAGGAAACAGAAGCAAACAGACGCAGGTCTCTCAAATCTTGCATGATCCAGATTCCTGATGGAATTCTGGAAGCAAAACTTCACAATCAAACAAACTCACCTTGTGACATTTGAGTGGGGTTTTGCAGACCAGTATGAAGTCGGGATAGGATCAGGTGCCTCACCCTTGATCAGTATCACTGATGTATGGAATAAGTTGTTTTAAAAATGCAAAATATTGAGTCAGAGTAGATGTCTGTCTCCTCACTTCTTCCAAGTCTTTACATTCCTCCCTTTACCTGATCCTGCCTGCGCCATTTGCATGTTCAGTCTGACCAACTCTCACATTCTCTCACCTGATCCCATCCTGACTTTCTACTGGCCTGCAAAATCCCTATCAAACCTCACAAGGTGAGTTCATTTGATTGTGGATATATTTCTTGGTTCAGTATAATTTACTCTTTCAAGTTAAATCAGAATCAGTTATAAGTCATGCCATTTTGAAAATATTATGTGACGGTAAATAAAAGTTATAAATAAAAAAAAGTACAGATCATTTTCTTGTTAGGTACACCAGGTTTTTGCAGTTTATAACTGTCAGTTACCCAAATATGCACATCTGCATGCATGTTAACACCTGTACATGCTACCATGATTGTATCACTACATGGTAGGCTACACATCATTTTTTTCCTTGTCAAATACATGTGCTCCAGTCACACCTCACCTCACCACACCTCACCTCACCTCACCTCACCTCTTTCCCTCGCCGGCAACCTCCTGGATCTCCAGACCACAGACTTCAGCGATGTTGAAATAGGTGTGCAGTCATCCCTTTCTTTTCCTCCTCTCGACTTTTCCCTGCACGACTGTTGACATCAGATCTGTTTTGGTGTTTCTGATGGCATGGCCTAGTATTTCAGCTTTCTTTTGTTGATCTCTGTCAGCGGCTGGCGCCTGACAGTTCTTTTAACACGCTATCGTTTGTTCTTCTGTCTGTCCAGTTGACTCTGAGAAGTCGTCTATAGAGCCACATTTCTGTTGCATTGATTTTATTTTCTCTGTCTTTTCTTAGTGTCCAGGCTTCGCAACCATACATTAAAACAGGCCAAATCAACATTTTCAGGATTCTTTGTTTTAAATCTTTGGGAAGCCCTCTGTCTTTCTGTACATTGTTTAACTGGACCATTTTCTGTTTTGCCATGCCAATAGTTTTCACATCTTTGGTGCAGGAGCCGTCATTTGCTTTTACAGATCCTAGATACTTGAAATGTTGGACATTTTCTATGTCTGTTTTATTTATTTTGAATGTTTGGGTGTTGTGGGCTTTCTTTTCTCACTGTGTGTATGACTTTTGTACTCCAGTCTAGATGTAGAATGTGGTTTTTCATCAGTTATATAGTTCAACATCTGTATGCTTCTGTTTTGTTTATTTCTTATAAAAACCACATTCTACTCCAGTCTAGATGTAGAGTGTGGTTTTTCATCAGTTATATAGTTCAACATCTGTATGCTTTTATTTCATTTATTTCTTATGAAAACCACATTCTACTCCAGTCTGGATGTAGAATGGGGTTTTCATAAGAAATAAACAATAAACGAAATAGAAGTGTACGGATGTTGAATTATATCATTGATGGACAGTTTATGTTTGATTCTGGGATATGACGCACAGAAGTTTTGTCACGAGACTTGCTTGATCAGTTTTCATAGTACAGTAATAGACTGATCCCCAGTGATTCATTATGTTGTGAAAACAAAACATTAACACAGTTATATGCACTGAGAAAGCATAATATGTATTGAGTATGTGCACTGAGAAGGCATAGTGTGTATTGAGTGTTTATTGAGTATAGATCATTTACATCAGTGTAAATATGAACTAGGCAAACATCACATCCATTTACATGATGTCTTATTTCATGTGTTGTTTGTAGCGTGGAGGTGAGATTGCCACAGGAAGTCCGTGATGTCTTATTTCATGTGTTGTTTGTAGCGTGGAGGTGAGATTGCCACTGGAAGTCCGTGATGTCTTATTTCATGTGTTGTTTGTAGCGTGGAGGTGGGATTGCCACTGGAAGTCCGTGATGTCTTATTTCATGTGTTGTTTGTAGCGTGGAGGTGAGATTGCCACTGGAAGTCCTTGCCCAGTGTGCAGAGACGAATATCTGATTCTGGATTACAAGGTATGTGTGTGTTGTGCTTGGTGGAGGATTAGTGTAAAACTGCTTTTGGAATGGTCTGTTAGTTTTTACAAGGTTGTCTTAGTATAAACCGTTGTTTGTCAGTGTGTTAGTATAAACCGTTGTTTGTCAGTGTGTAGGTTTCATTCTTTCTTTGCTTTTTCTAAAAAAAAAGATGTTGATTTTGTCATATATTGATTTTGCCCTCATTTAGTATTTTCTTTATGTAAATGCCTTCAATTTTTTTCAATCTATTCACAACACTGCCTGGCTGCAGTTACTGTGCCTCCCCCCCCCCCAAAACAACAACAACAACAACAAAAAACAAACAAACAAAAAGTCCCAACAAAAACAATAAAAAGTCTCAGCTAAACATAGTGAGAATGCTCATGTAATGTTGTGAAAAACTTAAGCAGCCTTGTGCCTTGTAAAGTTTCCTTTTGATCAGTTTTGTTCTTCTGATAATTGGATTTGTTCTTTGTGGTATTTCCTTTGTCAAATCTTTTACTGGTAATAGTTGGTGAGGTTTGTGTTCGTTAAGGTATTGCAGATTGTGGTGCGTTTTTAACAAGAGGTTCTGTTGTGTGTAAAATGCTGTAAAAAAATTGTCCTCTGGCCTGATGTAACACATGGAGATATAAATTATTGCATTGTGTAGTGTTCGCATGTCTTTGTCATTTCCACTGTATTCTCAACCTTCACACAAAATTATTGCATTGTGTAGTGTTCACACGTCTTTGTCATTTCCACTGTATTCTCAGCCTTCACACAAAATTATTGCATTGTGTAGTGTTCACACATCTTTATCATGTCCACTGTATTCTCAGCCTTCACAGTCACATGTTTATTTTGTTCATTGTTGTACTATGTGATATTTGTCATTGTTTGTCTTGTACTTGTGTTTGTGTTTGTTCAGTCTTGTCTTCTGTGATGTTTGCTTCTTCATTCAGATCTTGAACTCTGTCACTGTGTGGTTATGTTTTGCTGAGCTGTCCCCCCATGGGGATGCCAGGGGCTCTTTCAGTATAAATAATATCCCCACCTTCTGGAAATTCTGTGCTAGAATTTGCCTCTTTTCTGTCACTCTCTTTGTTTCTGCCTTGTTGCCTTGCTTTCTGTCATTTCTACTTGTCGTTTTCTGCCTTAATGGTCCATTCACCTGTATTTTTTCGATAAAGTCTTACGTACTTTTTCTTCAGATTGATAATTGGGTACATGTATTAAGTGCATTTTTGGCTCTAAGGAGGTGAAATATGAGCAAGCATTTTTAGGTAATTTATGCCTGTTTTTAGATATGTTTTGGTGTCCTTGTGTATGCTTATATTTGTAATCAGGTGTTTTTTAAAAATCTCCCCTGTGCGATAAATCGGACGGAATGGCCCTACGCCGGGGGCATGTCCTTAGATTATGTGCGCGAATGCATTGATATGTGTACTTAATTTTCTTTTTTTTTCACTGTTAAAGTTTTGTGTTTTGAAGCGGTTATATCCCTGATATGGCTTTGCGCAGTCGGCTGGGCTTTGAACAACAATAAAAGTAAAAGTTAAAATACTAAGCTGTCATAGATTACATCATTATGCTATGTGATATTTGTCCTTGTGATCTGGCCTTTTTTTCATAGAGTGTGTGTGTGTGTGTGTGTGTGTGTGTGTGTGTGTGTGTGTGTGTGTGTGTGTGTGTGTGTGCGCCTGTGTGTATTCAGAACGTGAAGCTGCTGGAACAGTTCATTTCTCCGTACACGGGAGAAGTTTTGGAAACCAAGAAAACTGGTATATGTCAGAAGCAGCATCGCAGATTGCTGGTTGCAGTTATGAAAGCCCAGGATCATGGTAAGTTCTGAAACTCAAGATACTGTTTTTGTGTATACTTTGAGGAATACTTGCATGTGATTTTGTTTATGTATAGTACTAGAAGAATGCTGCTTGAAGAAAAAAAAGTGGCTCTAAGAATTTTGTATGGCAGAGCTCTAAGTATGCTTGTAGAAATGTGTGTAACACGCTGAAAACTATGGTGACTACATGGTAATCAATAAATGGGCATCTGGAGTCACATACTTACGCTCATCTTTACTTGCACACATACACAACACACACTCTCTCAGCACTTTCTAATTCCATGTGACTTGTTCCAAAACATGCTTGTGACATTATTTAATACTCGGCAGTGTCTTACTAATTTGTTTCAGACCAGTTGTGCTATCTCTAATCTCTCTTTCTTGTCAAAACTGCTTGAAAAAGTTGTCCTCAACCAACTGAACTCTCACCTGTCTGCCAACAATCTCCTCAATCCTTTCCAGTCAGCCTACCGCCAGTGCCATAGCACTGAAACTGCCTTGCTACACATTCTCAACAATCTCCTCCTTGCAACTGATACTGGCAAAGTCTCTCTCCTCACACTCCTTGATCTGTCTGCAGCCTTTGATACCATTCATCATGGTATTCTCCTTTCTAGACTTCATCATATTTTTGGCATCTCTGACATTGCTCTCTCCTGGTTCACTTCATATCTATCAAACAGAAAATAAACTGTTCTCATCAATGGCACTTACTCTCAACCTGCATACCTGACCTGTGGTGTTCCACAAGGATCTGTCCTTGGCCCAGTTCTTTTAACTCTTTACACCTCCCCCCTGTCCACCATCATCAACTCCCACTCTATAAAACACCACTTCTATGCTGATGACACCCAACTTCCAAGACAGTGACTCACCTGACAATATACAGCGCCTCCTGACTCGCACCACTGAATGTTACTCGGACATTAAAAATTGGATGACATACAACAAACTTCAGCTAAATGATGACAAGACAGAAGCTATCCTCATTGGCACCCGTCAGAAACTTTCTCAGCTGCCTCCTCTTTCTCTCCCATTATGTAACACATCAGTCCCAATTTCTGATTCAGCTAAAAACCTTGGTGTCTGCATTGACTCTACCCTCTCCATGAACAACTTTGTTTCTCAAACTGCCAGATCTTGCTACTATCACCTCCATCGTATAAGCCTGATCAGGAAGTATCTCTCTGTGGAAACAACTGCAAAACTCGTTCTCTCCTTCATAATGTCTCGCATTGACTATTGCAATTCACTCCTGTCCGGTCTTCCTGCCTCCACCACTCACATCCTACAGCGCATTCAAAACAATGCTGCACGCCTTGTACTCAAAAAGAAAAAAGCTGACCACATATCTCCTCTCCTGGCACAACTTCACTGGCTCCCTGTATCAAAGCGCATACAGTACAAACTAGACACCATGTGCTACAAAAGCCTCAATAACGCAGCCCCCGATTACCTGTCAAGCCTACTTGAGATCTATGTTCCCTCACGTACCCTCCGCTCTGCCTCCGATCCTCTGACTTTTCGCTTTCCACGCACTAAGCTCAATACCTATGGTCCACGAGCCTTCTCTGTTTCTGGTCCGCTCTCCTGGAACAAACTTCCTCTCTCAGTCCGTCAGCAACCTACTTTTGTCTCCTTCAAGTCCGCTCTCAAAACTCACCTTTTCTCCTCTGCATAAAATCCTGACCTCACTCAATCCCCTCTGCAGCCTGTCTCCACTCGGAGGGGAATCACATTGCAATGTATAATTGTATATAATATGCTCTCTATAATTTTCCATTGCTTTTATTCTTTCTCCCCATTTATAGCCGTGTGTGTGTGTGCGTGAATGCGTGTGTGCGCGTGCGTGTGTGTGTGTGCGTGCGTGTGTGTGTGTCTGTTTCAGCGCTTAGATTTGATTTTATCAAGATTTTGCGCTATATAAATATTGTAATTATTATTATATTATTATTTCTTGTGTGTGTGAAAGAAAATTTGCTAATCATATCCTGTTTCATGAAATTATCCGCATACTTTCCCTCCGCGGGGATGCCATAGGCTCTTTCAGTATAAATAGTATCTCCCCATTCTGGACATTCTGTGCTAGAAATTTCCTCTTTAATGTCACTCTGTTTCTGCCTTGTGCCTTTGCTTTCTGTCATTTCTTCCTGTAATTTTCTTGTCTTGCTAGTCTGTTCACCTGTATGTATTCAAGAAAGTCTTACAAACTTTTCTTAGGATTGATAATAATTGGGTACTTATATTACGTGCATTTTTGACTATAGGGAATTTTGATGTGCAGAAGTGGTTTCAGATAATTTAGGTCCATTTTTGTGTTTTAGTGTCCTTAGTTGTGTTGAAATTTGTACTCAGGTTTGTTTTTTTAAATCCCCTGCACGATAAATTGGATGGAATGGTCAACGCCAGAGGCACATCCTTAGATTATGTGAGCAAATGCACTATGTACTTAATTTTCTTTTCTTTTTCTTTTTCCTGTTGAAGTTTTGTGTATAGTTTGAAATAGTTATAGCTCTACACAGTCGACTGGGCTTTACACAAAAATTAACAACACCATCAATCATTTGGTGATTTAAAGAGGGAGAAAGAGGTAGGAAGACTGTACTCTTTTCTAATGAGTATAAGATAAAGTTGCATGCTCGTGTCAGAAACCATTTTCCAGATGATTATTTATTATTAGGACTTTCAAGTTGTAGGCGTATGTCAAAAACAATTTTCCTGTTTATCATTTGTTCTTTTTGATGTTCTGATTGTATGTTTGCGAGAAGCCATTTTTCAGTTAAACATTTGTTCTTCTTCATGTTCAAGTTACGTGTGTCAGAAACCGTTTTTTTCAGATGACCACTTTTTATTTATGATGTTCAAGATGTATGTGTATTTCACAGTTTTCCAGGTGAAATCTTTTTTTGTGCTGTACAGGTAATTGTGTTTATTTGTGTGACAGGTTACTTGGAGAAGAACATCCCTTTCCGAGTGTACGACTATGGTCAGTACTGGGATGAGACTACAGGGAAAGTGGTGTAGTGAATGTTAATCTCGTGTGTGTGAATGTGAAATAAATACATGAATGTGAAATAAATACATACTGTTGTGTGGTGAAACTGTTCACAGTGTTTGTTTTGCATGTATTTGTGAGGATGTGTGTACGTACATATGTGTGTGTATAGCCCTGATATGGCTCTATGCAGTCGGCTGGGCTGCAAACAACAACAGAAACAAACGTGTGTGTGCGATCATTCAAACGACAAGGTGTGTGGACAAATTACACAAATTACAGCCAAATTAAAGTTGTGTAACATGCAAGACTAACAGAAGCAATGAAGAGAGACAGTCAGGACATACTTTTCCAGACCATATTTATCTTACAACTACATAGAAAGAAAAAGTTTTAACCCTTTGACTCCTGCAACCTATCCACCAAATGCAAAAACTTAATCCTCATTCCCTCACCCTGAAGAAGCTGGATAGGGTGAGTGAATCAAAGGGTTAACTTTTTGCTTTGCTAGCATGGTTGACAGTGCAGGATGCTGGTGGACAGGGTGCAGGAGTCAAAGGGTTAAAAACAAAGAAAACAAAAGAGTCAAGCCATACCAACAATCTCACTATCCTCTTCCTGCAGGAAGCTGGTGGATAGGGCGAGGGAGTCAAAGGGTTAAGTTTTTCATTTGCAGGAAGCTGGTGGATAGGACAAGGGAGAGAAAGGGTTAAGTTTTTGCTTTGCTAGCATAGTTGGCAAAACAAGATGCTGGTGGACAGTGCAGGAGTCAAAAGGGTTAAAAATCTGAAAGTTACCGAAAGTGTTAAATTTACTGTTGACAAGTATTAGTTACGTGTGTCCTCCTCTGTCACTTACGCTTTGATGAAAGGCTTACGGCTCTTGTGAGACCGGCACTTTGCTTGAAATCTATTTGTGTTATAGCTCAAAACATCTGACTTCCCACTGAGCTGTAATGACAGTGCAGTATGATAAGACAGCGGCAGTTTCAATTTCTCTAGATGACATCGCCGTGCTCGGAATGAATTCCATATGCATTAATTAACATCTTAGGTGCCATGTGCTGGAGAAGATCCAGAATGATCATGATGACACAAGCTTAAGCCTGCACATAACCCATGAGCTCGTGAGGTCCCAACGCCCAACCTGGAAGACTGCAGCAAATCTGTGATGGCATTGTTCTTCTCTATTACGCAGTACAATTTGATAAGACAGCGGCAAATATGTGCCGGCATATTCTTCTCTATTACGCAGCACAATTTGATAAGACAGCGGCAAATATGTGCCGGCATATTCTTCTCTATTACGCAGTACAATTTGATAAGACAGCGGCAAATATGTGCCGGCATATTCTTCTCTATTACACTGTACAATTTGATAAGACAGCGGCAAATATGTGCCGGCATATTCTTCTCTATTACACTGTACAATTTGATAAGACAGCGGCAAATATGTGCCGGCATATTCTTCTCTATTACGCAGTACAATTTGATAAGACAGCGGCAAATATGTGCCGGCATATTCTTCTCTATTACGCAGTACAATTTGATAAGACAGCGGCAAATATGTGCCGGCATATTCTTCTCTATTACACTGTACAATTCGATAAGACAGCGGCAAATATGTGCCGGCATATTCTTCTCTATTACGCAGTACAATTCGATAAGACAGCGGCAAATATGTGCCGGCATATTATTCTCTATTACGCAGTACAATTCGATAAGACAGCGGCAAATATGTGCCGGCATATTATTCTCTATTACGCAGTACAATTCGATAAGACAGCGGCAAATATGTGCCGGCATATTCTCTATTACGCAGTACAATTTGATAAGACAGCGGCAAATATGTGCCGGCATATTCTTCTCTATTACGCAGTACAATTTGATAAGACAGCGGCAAATATGTGCCGGCATATTCTTCTCTATTACGCAGTACAATTTGATAAGACAGCGGCAAATATGTGCCGGCATATTCTTCTCTATTACGCAGTACAATTTGATAAGACAGCGGCAAATATGTGCCGGCATATTCTTCTCTATTACGCAGTACAATTTGATAAGACAGCGGCAAATATGTGCCGGCATATTCTTCTCTATTATACATATACAGTGAAGTAGGGAGCAGAGTGGCAGAATGGTTCAGACGTTCGCCTGCCAATAACTAAACTACAGGTTCCATGGTTTGTTCCCTGTATAGGCCTCGACTTTTTTCTCCTCAGTTTGACTGGAAAATTGAACTGAACATCTAGTCCTTCAGAAGGGGACGAAAAACGAGTTAGACCCGTGTGCCTTCTGGCAGCACACGCTAAACAGTTGAAAATCGTGAAGAGCAGGGCATTGCCCAACAGCCTTGGTAAAAAAAAATTAAAAAAAAATAAACAAAAACTTAAGAAAAAAGAATTGGAGAGATAGGTTGATTTCCCAGGTCCCATCCCTTCAAGACCAAATATCCTTGGTTTAAAACAAAAAGTGAATATGAATGTGAATTTGAAGCGAGGAAGAGGGGATGGGTGCCGCCCTCGTGGTGCTGGCCCCAGGAAAAGTTGAGGTCTCTACCACCTCACTCCCCTACGACCCCAGCGTTATGGAACTATCTAGATAGGACCTCAGGACATGGCCAGCTTGTGGGTGTATGGGCAGGCTTGAGGCTTGTGCCGTGATCGTTCTGGATCTTGTCCATCACATGGCACCTGTGACGTTAGTGCAGAGACGTCATCTTGAGAAACTAAAACTAAAAAAAAAAGTGAAGTAGACCAGTGCGATTGGCCAGTTTGATTCAAATATGCTCTGCACCGATCCCCAAAACAAGTGTGAAAGAGAATGCAAAAAATGAGACCCATTTCTATCAGCACACACACAATTCACAGATCAGTCTGGATAAATTCCCATCGCTTGTTTTTAATTGAAAGGGACACAATACTGAAGAAAGAACACAGCAGTTAATCACATTTTCTCAAAGAACAATATTAACACACACATGCAAACCCAATACCACAAATCAATGCGCACAGAAGCCCACATATTTTATGTCTTAACCCTTTGATTCTCGCACTCTGTCCCACTAGTATCCTGCACTGTCAACCATGCCAGCAAAGCAAAAACTTAACGCTTTGACTTCCTCACCCTATCCACCAGCTTCCCCCAAGAACATGGTGGATAGGGTAGAGGAATCAAAGAGTTAAGTTTTTGCAAATGGTGGATATGGTGCGGGAGTCAAAGGGTTAATGTTCAGTCCACAGAACCACTGCCAACATGTACAGCACAACAGCAAATTCAGTCATAACATGTGGTGCATCAACTGTAATGTACATGTAGCCTACAGGTCATTCACAATGCATTCTGTCAGTGTGCATTTGATCAATCGTGCCTGCATGAACGAACTCATACATACATTGCAGTCAACATGGATTTGAGGATGAAATGCAAGGAGAGACATTGTCCTCATTCGTTCATGCACACACACTTGAAGAATGATAAATGTTTCAAGACTAGTGTATCACTTAAACTAATTTTGTTTTGTTGTTTAAAGTCTATTAATATTTTTTTCTATGACCATTAGATAGATGGAGTACATTAAAGACCTTTTTGACAATGACAGACAGGACGAACACATCATAAGAATGAATGTTGAAGGACCACCCATAATGAAAGATGAAGTTAGAGCAGCGTTGTAACAATGAAACCAGGAAAAGCCCAAGACCAGACAGTATTACTACAGAAATGATTGAGGCTCTAGATGAATTTGATATTGAAAGAATAGTCCTCCTAAATGAAATTTATGACATCGGAAAAATCCCTAAAGATTATGTCAAAATCAGTCTTCACCACACTTCCAACTATTAATGCCCTATACATCCTAAGAAAGATAAAAGAGTTGAAGAAGGATTTATATTTATGTTTTGATGATTATACTAAAGCTTTTGATCAGGCAAGACATGAAGAATTGTCAACCAACTAGAAAGGCTCGATATTGATGGAAAGGATCTAAGAATAATAAAGACTATGTATTGGGAACAAACAGCAGCAATGACAGTAGAAAATGATATATGCTCTTTCCAAAATATCAGAAAGAGGGGTTAGGCAGGGATGTGTTCTGTCACCAGATTTGTTTTTGCTTTACAGCAAAACCATCATGAGAAACCTATAAGAATACAGATAAGGGTTGGAGGAAAATCTTCCTTATGCAGATGACACCATTCTCATTGCAGGAAATAAAAAAGACCTACAAAATCTTGTGAATATAACAGAAATAAAAAGCAAAAATAAAGGGCTAGAGCTAAATAGTAAGAAGACTGGAGTCACAGTAATCAGTAAAAACAAAAAAAACAACAACAACAAAATCCCCTCATGCAAAATAACAGCAAATGGCACAACATTGAGACAAGTTTTAACTTTAAATATCTGGGAACAGTCATCTCACCAGACAGCAGATGCACATTAGAAATAGCTACCAGAATCCGCCAGGCTAAACCAGTATTCAAAGAAATAAAAAGTGTTCTAACCAACAACTGTCTATCAATTAACATCAAAAAGAAGAGTTTTTCAGTGTTATGTAGAACCAATATTGTATGGATGTGAAGTGTGGACAGCCAACAAGCAAAGTCAGAACAAGATTGAAGCAGCTGACATGTGGTTTCTAAGAAGAATGTTCGAGTTCCATGGACAGCAAAGAAAAAAAAAAAATTAAAAATGAGACAGTCTTGAAAGAGGCAAACACAAAACAGCATTAACCCTCTTAGCTTCATTACGACCGCAGCCGACAGTACCGCCCGCACTGCCTAGCACTTCGTTACGGCCGTACCCGACCATAAAAGTCGGCCACGAGCATGGGCTATTTTGATCACGCACTGATCACATGTTTCTGGCCCTGGGAGACTGACAATTGGTCAAACATTCTTGGTATCACTCAATGAGATGATCTTGGGAAAATTAGCACTACACACACATCCATTGACTTATGCTTGGGCGCGAAATGTGGTTGGGGTATTTTCATTCATGCCTCGTAGAGTGTGAAAAAATGGTGATGCCCTTTGTAGCAGATGGTTTTCAGGATACAGATGATTCTCCAGATTATTCAGAGGAGGAATTAAATACTACTGTTCGTGAATTAGGAAAACACGAAGATGTAGCTGAGTCAGATATTGAGGTTTGTGAGGGAGAAGATGATGAAAACTGTGATTTATTAGAGCAGACCGACACAGAAGATAACGCGCCGCTGGCCGCATTCCAGCGAACATGGCACCCATCACTGGTTCTGCTGACAGTAAAGAAATTTGATCTCTGGGTCGGACCAACTTGTATACTGCCAGCTGATGCCAAACCTGTTTCTTTTTTTTTTTTGTATAGACAATTAGTAAACTGTATTATGAACATTGAATGTAGTTTTGTAGTGGAAAGAAAAATAGTGATAAAAACTACCTGAGCAAACTGTAAATACCTGAGGAGCACTTGGTGACATTTGGTGACCACTGAGAGTACTATCACATGGAAATGCTGTTAGACACTTTAGCTAGGCCATACTCTAATTTATTACTTATCTGTATGTGTTGTGGTCACGTATAGGTGTGCTTCTCTTGTTTTCATATATATGTCACTTATTTATTCATGTTTGGTGACATCTTTGGTGACAATGATACGACAAGCAGTGGTTAGAAAGACATACTCACTTGGATATGGAAGTAAAGCATGTTTACCGACACCTGACAAATTTCTAGCTATATATCTGATCAGACATACTCACAATGTACTCATGAACAGAGTAACCCTATTTTGGGGAAAAAGCTTGAGAAAATTCGAAATCTAGGGCAGTTCAGCTCTCTAGAATGCAAATATAAGAGGGTTAATGAAGAAGATTAGGAAAAGACAAGCAACATTTATAGGACTTAATATGAGGCAAGAGAAATTCGAGCACCTAGTCACAACAGAAAAGCCGGAGGGAAAACAGCATCTGGCAGACCCAAAGAGAAAATGTTGGACGGACTTGCGCAGTGGATGAAGACAGACAGGGTGGGAAAAGTACTTGAAGCGACAATGGACAGATTCACATGAAGGGCCATGACCACCAACACCATGCCGCAGGGCACATGATGACGACGACGACGACGATGGTGACCACAGATATGATCAGATAATATTTCCAGCCTCCACTTTTCATGTAAAACCAACACATACATATGAACTCAGACATTACATTTTCAAGAAAATTACTATGAATCACAATTTTTTACATCCAAACAATCCATTCCACATAAAATATGCACATGAAAATGGACTTCATTTCATAGGTAAAACCTTGCAGCCAAAAGACAGTTGAAAAACCACACGTACAAAAATGAATGAACAGAAGTAAAAACAAACAGAAATAGTTGAGGTCCAACAGTTAAGCATCATGGAGCTGTCAATCCTCACATTTCACTAGTTTTAATGAATTTATTTTACTTACCTGTATTTGATTACATTTTCATGTTTTAAATGTTACAGTTTTTAACAAAGTTATTACAGTTCTTTAAAGTAAGTCTGTAATCACCACTGAGTATTACTGAGTCAGCAAGATGACTTTTCTAATGCTGAAATGACAATCTATTCACATACATTTTGATTATTTGTGCTGAGTAGATCACTTAGAAAAAAAATTAAATCGGTCATTTACTTATTTCCATCCAACTTATATATCACCTGCGTGTGAGACTGGCTGCATTAAATTTGAGCATGACTTCCTTTAATTAACATTATGGTGAAGAGTTGGCAGCACCGTAAACACATGAAATACAACTAATGGCAAAAGGACAGTTTAAATTTAGTGATCAGACTCCCAACTAAACAGAATCAGAACACAACATTACAAAACAAAACAAAACAGGCCCAAATTTTCAGCCAATTGACCTCTGTCAAGCATACACAAGACGTTAAAGATAGATGCGTAACACTTTGCATAGAAAAACTGTAGACAACGTCCCAAACGTGGCTCAAGATGTGCATTAACTCGCTCGTTACATACAATTATGCCCCTTGCCGTTCCCCTGATACGTACCATTTGTATAGGTCATGAGAAATATTCTCATACAAACAAATGAAAACAGAGAGTTTTGAAATTTGGCAGGTCATATATTAAAAGATTGGTGTACAAAATGCTGAAATTTCAACTGTTTAACCCTCATGGTTGCTGAGTAACGGTACAAGTAAAATTAGAGACATTTTCAGGTGAAAAATGTCTTAGAAGATACAGTCTGGTCAATACATCAGTTCCTACAGTCACATTTTGAATGAAATTTCATAAAATCCAACGTGCACACACTGAAAGAAGAGATCATGTTGAAGAGCGCTGAGTTGGTGAGTATTGTTCAGCCATTTGCTTTTCTGTTGTCTGCTTCGCTGCAGAGATAGTGGGTCGTGAACTTTGCACTGTCCACACATTAACTGCGTAGTACAGTGACCTCATGGCCTGAAACGAGGCCAAGAATGACCTAAGAATCTATTTCTGGCTATTAGTTTCGTTTAACGGAAATACTGAAAGCCCCACGAATTTTCAATACTCAAGTCGGATTTCTCCAACGCACGTAGACAAGCGTTGTTGAGACACGATCGGGAAATCCCAACGCTCATAGCAAGAGAGTTAACTCTTTGCTGTCTTTCGTGTACACTTCACAAAGGCCAGTTGGCCAAAAGTTGTGCTCGTCTTGTTTTGTTAAATACGCATTCTGATTCCATTTTCCCATTTTTGTGTTTTTCTGGTTTGTGTATGCGTGAATGCTGGCAGTCACTTTGAGTCAGATTCCAAAATCAAAAGAAAACAAGATACTCTGACGTATATTACATGAATTTATTGAAAGAAGAGAACAATCCTCAAATACTGTGACAATATCATGAGACATTTTACAACACATCAAAACGGTTTGTCATCATGCAAATTCTTCAGGTCCACCTGAAAGGTTATTAAGAATGTTTAAAAAAATTCACATCTTGAATTACTTGAAATGGAAACAGCACGTTTTTCAACAAAACTGCAAAGCCAAACTAAACCTTGCAGTAAAAAGGGGACAGATAATGCTAAATAAATTTGGCCGAATTTTCTACATATTTTCACCTACCTAAAATGCAAGCTGCTTTCCATTGTAAAACTGAACAATGCCCATTCCGTCAAAGTGCTTGCTATATATGGGATCCAGGACCTCAATTTATCACTTCACCTAAACCATAGAATTCAGACCATCACTCAAAGATCCATTTGCAACAAGGATCAAAATTCCTGCCCCACACAGGAATTAATTGTGCACTTCTCATGCAGGCACTGGGCTACAGAATTTGCAAATAATCAACCGATCATTTCAGATTAGTTTAATAATTTGCACCAAATCAACTATTTTCATCATGATGGATTTAATTCATAAATGCAGAAATTTGTATCACTGGCCTCCACACACCACATATTTCACCTTTACCAACACGCACACACAATTACATCAATATTACACGCGATCAGCAATATGTAAGACCTGACAATTGAGGAAAACGTAGGCCTACATCACGAAAACCTCCATAAATGCAATACAGATAGCCTATATAAAAGAGCAGACAGGTACTCTCCACAAATACTACAAGAAGAGAAACACTTGCTGACTTCATCTCATGTCCCCATGGGGATGCCTGATGAGTATAGCCTTACCTTCTGTAAACTGTGTGCTGAGCAAGATCTATCCTCTTCTCTGTCTCTGTCTTGTTTCTGCCTTTTCTCAACTAAGTAACATAACTCTTGAGAGTCATGGAGTTATCTCTCATGTAGAATTTCTCAAACCCAACACAGTTTGTACTACCCATTCAGCTAGCATAGACGCAGCCACAAAGCATACAGTGGTAAACTCAGAACATTCCTGCCTTTTCTGTTAAACCCTTCGTGTTTTTCTGTCTTACTGACCCAGCCACCATTACTTTCAAAGAACTCCTGTTAACTTTCTCTCCCCCTCGGACACTCACTGCCTACAAAGTACGCACACTGTGTAGACATACACTGCCTGCACAGTGTGGCCCACACCACTAGGACAATGTGTACACATTCATCTGTCCAGTCTTAATCATACCCATTTTACTTGACAATTGTGACCTGCCAGCACGAAATCAGTCTTAACTAGCATTTTGAGATATACAAATCACTGGAAAGTGTACATTCTGCTGATTATTTTGGTACTTGAATAAAGCTTGTACTCATAAAAATGTAGAAATTATGTATGTTTAAAGTCATTACGTTGTATGATGGCCATTTTGAGAAAACGGCCTCTGAAGTTTTTGTGTGCTCTCCTACACATTTTCCTTAAATTTCTATATTTGGTGGCTTTTACTGTTTGTTTCTAATTTTCACTGTCATTATCTGAAAGGTGCACCAAAGAGCTTTCTGTCAGTATATTGCATGTGCGGGTACTGTACAGGTTACAGTTCATAATAAGAGACAAAAATAGGTACTTTTGGTAAGAAATTGCATTCTTTCTGCTGCGATCAGTGCATTAAAATACCAATTCAAATTGATTAATATTTTTTCAAGAAAAAATTTCTGTAGGGGATAGATTATAGTCTACAGAAATCTATTTTGAGAAAAAGTCAAAACACCCCAGATAGACCCTCAGTCACCTTTTCAGTTCCTAGTGCTGTTTGACTGACTGCGAGTTAAGACTGATTTGGTGGTGGGAGTCACAACTGTTTACACTTACATGTACAGTGTTGTCTACTGTTAAGAAAAAAAGACGAAAGTTTCTGTAAAAAGACAGGTGTATAATCCTCATACCAGTGAAAACCATGTTCTGTATTTTGAATGCTACAGCTGTGTAGCAACCCTCAGGAAAAAATTTCAAATCACACACACACACACACACACACACACACACACTCACACCACACACACACACGCACGCACGCACGCACGCACGCACGCACCACACACACACACACACACACACACACACACACACACACACACACACACAGTCTTCCTCCAGTCAATAACAACTGTATTCTTTTTCCTTTATAGAGAGAGTGAAAAAAACAGACACACAAAGCTGACAGGTATTGCTAGTACACATAAACTGATCGTAAAAAACGCTTGTGTGCCTCAGTTACCAGCAAAGCTGCATTAAAAGAGAAAGGTGGGAAAACATACAAAAGTGTAAGCACAACAGGAAAGCGACAGGGAACAGTCATCATAAAGACTGGCTCAGAATATATTACGCAACGAAATGTAGAATACTGCTCCGTCATATGGTCTCAATCCACAACTGGAACAAAGCGAGCCACAAGACCAGACCCATCTGAAGGAGGATGAGAAAAGACTCGAGATAGAGGTTTTACAGATTTCAACTTTTCTCAGGGCCAGCACTTACATGGTGAAACCCAATTCCTCTCCCTCAAAGCTGGGAAAAAGCTTGGCTTGGTTTTTAATCCAGTTTTAGCACCTGTACGCATTTATGAAAATGCCAAAATGCTGTACGAGATATTATGCACACAGAGGATAAAATGCGCTGTTAATTACTAATGTGATAAACATATCAGTAATTATAATAATACTGTACATTAACCAGAAAAAACACGAAAAAATGATAAAAAACACTGCAGGGAAGTTTCAGTCTTTTTCACCTAATTTTTGTATTTGGTGTTTGTTTGTGATCTTACGCTTGACAAAGGCCAGTTGGCCGAAAATTTGTGCCCGTCTTGTCTTGTTGTATAAAATATAAGTTCTGATTCTTTTTCATGTTTTTTCTGGTTCCTGTTTGCTTGAACGCAGGCAGTCACACTTGTTTTGGATACTGTATATTAACGGAAAATGTGTTCCTTGACATTAGTTCTACAATTTCAAAAAGGTACTGTCTAAAAAGAAATCAACAACTTTTGGGGAACAACTTCTTGCACATAAATTTTCCTACCCCAATCTAAATTGCTTTGTAAATTGCAGCAATATACTTTCATGGTTTTCAGTCTCATCTTCTTACACTTTTCAATTTCAACCGTCACAAAACTTGTGAGTTGTATGACACTGTATGTCGGTGACTTCCATTTCTTTTTTTTTTTTTTTTGCACTACTTCGAAGCAACAAGCTCTAACATTATGAATTAAAGAAAACATTAAAATCTTGCCACAGAATTAGAAGGGTAACCAGATTTCTGTATCAGGGCCTTGTGTAAGATTGTGGGTGGGGTGGGAGAGGGGGATCACACCACATCGACACAAAACATCCTGTAATCCCATATCCTATAACATTATTTTTACAATCACATTACCCACAACACCAAACCCCTTATACTGTTAAAACACCTCTAGCGATAATCAAGTAGTTTCATCGTTTTTAAAGACTTTTGCTAACACACTGCCATTTGACAGCAATGACCTGTTATCTTGTCAGCCAACGGTAATCTGTTTTTGCATAAACCAGCAATTTTTTCTTATTTAATTATTTCCACAAACATGCATCAATACAATGTTAACATCAACCATACTGTGGATTTGACAAAGCAGAAACGTTTATCAAGCGTGCTGCCATTTGCACAGCCAAATAAAAATACTGTGATCTAGTATCAATAAATAATGTTTAACTCTTTCAATCCCTTACCCCGTCCTGCATCTTGCAGAAAATCGACATAGGTAGGGTGAAGGCCCTGAAAGGGTTAAATGAACTTGTCAGAGGGAACATTACGATAAACAGGGCCTACAATAAATGGCATCTAGTGTTTAATGGTACTCAATGTGCCTGGTCCACTTTACTGAACACACCACTATCGGTGGTGAAGTTACTGTTGGACGACTGAGACGCATTGTCCTCGCTGTCAGTGTACAGCATTGCTCTGGACTCCACAAAGCCCTGGGGACCGTCTGATAACTGGGACACTGTGTCCCCTTGCTGTTCACCGCCCCGTCTTTTCTCTCTGTCTGGCAAAACTTTTTCTTGATGCGTGTGGGAGCTAGATTCCCACTTTGACGGCCCACACGACGGTTTGGCCAAACCCGGTTCGGGAGTATGGGATGAAGAAGATTCCGATATGCCTTGAGCGAAATGACCGGAGGTGACCATGCTGCCTCGACCACTGTCCCTGCTCATCTGAGACACGCGGCGAGGGTCATGTCTGTCAGTCACGTTCACATGCTCCTCTCCCACGGCGTCCTTCTTCTCTGCCACAGAAGGTAATGCACCGGACTGAGGAGAGGGTTCATGTGTGGCTCCTGCCACCGCCTGGGGTGACCCACCCCTGTTGTCCTGGCGACGTGAGGCTCTCAGCTCGGAGGCGGCCAGTTTCTGTTGCAAACAGTTGTAGTCGGCCCGCATGTGTAGGATCTCCGCCTGCAGTTCTTGATTGATGTGCACCATGCTTTTGTACTTGTCCTCTACTGCCTGAAATCACAGTATTTCGTCTGATAAAATACCAGTATAGAATATACACAAGGTAAAACAGTCTAGGTAGGGCCTCAGGATAAGATACCAGTATAGAATATAGACTAGGTAAAACAGTCTAGGTAGGGCCTCAGGATAAGATACCAGTATAGAATATAGACTAGGTAAAACAGTCTAGGTAGGGCCTCAGGATAAGATACCAGTATAGAATATAGACAAGGTAAAACAGTCTAGGTAGGGCCTCAGGATAAGATACCAGTATAGAATATAGACAAGGTAAAACAGTCTAGGTAGGGCCTCAGGATAAGATACCAGTATAGAATATAGACTAGGTAAAACAGTCTAGGTAGGGCCTCAGGATAAGATACCAGTATAGAATATAGACAAGGTAAAACAGTCTAGGTAGGACCTCAGGATAAGATACCAGTATAGAATATAGACTAGGTAAAACAGTCTAGGTAGGGCCTCAGGATAAGATACCAGTATAGAATATAGACTAGGTAAAACAGTCTAGGCTAGGTAGGGCCTCAGGATAAGATACCAGTATAGAATATAGACTAGGTAAAACAGTCTAGGTAGGGCCTCAGGATAAGATACCAGTATAGAATATAGACTAGGTAAAACAGTCTAGCTAGGGCCTCAGAATAAAATACCAGTATAGAGTATAGACTAAGTAAAACAGTCTATGCAGGGCCTCAGGATAAAATACCAGTATAGAATATAGACTAGGTAAAACAGTCTAGGCTAGGTAGGGCCTCAGGATAAAATACCAGTATAGAGTATAGACTATGTAAAACAGTCTAGGTAGGACCTCAGGATAAGATACCAGTATAGAATATAGACTAGGTAAAACAGTCTAGGTAGGGCCTCAGGATAAGATACCAGTATAGAGTATAGACTAGGTAAAACAGTCTAGGCTAGGTAGGGCCTCAGGATAAGATACCAGTATAGAATATAGACTAGGTAAAACAGTCTAGGTAGGGCCTCAGGATAAGATACCAGTATAGAGTATAGACTATGTAAAACAGTCTAGGTAGGGCCTCAGGATAAGATACCAGTATAGAATATAGACTATGTAAAACAGTCTAGGTAGGGCCTCAGGATAAGATACCAGTATAGAATATAGACAAGGTAAAACAGTCTAGGTAGGACCTCAGGATAAGATACCAGTATAGAGTATAGACTAGGTAAAACAGTCTATGCAGGGCCTCAGGATAAGATACCAGTATAGAATATAGACTAGGTAAAACAGTCTAGGTAGGGCCTCAGGATAAAATACCAGTATAGAGTATAGACTAGGTAAAACAGTCTAGGTAGGGCCTCAGGACCTGGCCAGCTCATGGGTTTATGTGCAAGCTTAATTAAGGTTTGTGCCATGATCACCATACACATAGCACCTGTGACGTTAGTGCATATGGAATTCGTTCCGAGCGCGGAGACGTCATCTAGAGAAACTGAAACTATAGTCATTTCACTGAACTGCATTTTACTGTTATCAATAGTATTGCATTCCACTGTATTCACTGCACTGTATTCTATGGTATTCATTGTATTGTACAGAACTTACTGCTCCTCAGTTGAATCATATTGCAGTTAGTGCACTGAGGTGTATTTATCACATTTGCCACTCAATACTGCACCGTATTTACTGTACTGTAATGTACTTATTGCAATGTACTGTTCTTATTGCATTATATTGTATTATAGCAATCTATTGCACTTATTGTACTGTACTTATTGCACTGTACTTGTTGCACTGTACTGTATCAACTGCACTGTATTGTATTTAATACACTGTACTGTACTTATTACATGGATCTGGAGGCCCTGAACGAACTATTATTTGCTGACGACCAGTCCTTGATGAATCAGAACAAAGCAGCTCTTCAAGAACACACAGACCAACTCAACACAAGCTGCGAGAAGTATGATATGAAGATCAGTATCAACAAAACAGAAGTTATGTCTGTCAGCAGAAATCCAGGAAAGCTGGACATCAACATCAACGGCACCCAGCTGAAACAGACCAAAGAATTTAAATACCTTGGCAGCCTCTTCACTGAAGATGGAAAATTGGACAGAGAGATAGAAACAAGATGCCAGAAAGCGAACGCAGTCAGTTACCAACTCGCCCCCCTTCTGAAATATCCCAGCATCCCAGTGAGCACCAAGGCAAAACTCATCAACGCCATCTTCGTTCCAACACTCACATACCAGTGTCAGACATGGGCCCTAACAAAAGCCTTAGAGAGAAAATTGGTCACATGTGAAATGCGCTGCCTGAGAAAAGCTGTCAACAAGACCAGACGCGACAAGATCAAGAATGAGGTGATCAGAAACATGGTCGGACTAACACCAATTCTCCACCATGTCGAACAACAAAGGATCAGGTGGTTTGGTCACCTCACCAGAATGCCGCCCGACCAACCGGCCCTACGGGCATACACCACCAGATACACTGGCTGGAAAGCCAGAGGTAGACCACGGAGACGATGGAGCGACTCCGTGGCTGACACCCTGCGAGCCCATGACCTGTCACTCTATCAAGCCTCCCGCCTTGCTGCAGACAGACGTCTGTGTCTCCCCGCGACGCCGAAGGGCACCAGCGGCAGATGAAAGAAAGAAGAAAGAAGACTGAGCTACCAGCTTT
>JAPXFY010000028.1:50251911-50254411 GCA_030674185.1 Monoplex corrugatus
CACACACACGCACGCACACACACACACACACCACACCACACACCCCACACGACACACACCAAAACCCACACACAAACCACACACACCCCACCCCAAAACCACCAACAAACACACACACACACCCACACCACCACCACACACACACACCACACACACCACCACATGCACGCAACATTCATAAACAACCCTGAAAAAACTGAAAAGCCGATCGTTCAATTTCGTTTGTTTCTCTTGTTCGTAAATGCTTGATTTACCTTACATATACAATCCCTTTTATGATTTCATAGATTCATCACCCAAGACACCTCTTTTTTTTATTTATTTTTTATTTTCGTCAAAAGGGGAAAATGAAAAAAGTAATCGAACAATGCGGAAAGATTTCCTGACCATTGTCAAATTCAAGTACGATCTGCCTAATAGAAGCACGACTACAGAAGTCTATGTCCGAATCACTGAGCACAACGTACATCACATTTTGGTGGTTTCATTATTCAAAACTAAAAAAATTCGTTTAATGTCACCCCCTTTGTTCTTTGGCGTGTGCAGATTTGGAGGCCCAAGTTGTTCTTCAGTTCTGCCATGATCATGTCCTGTGTAAAACAACCGACACAAACTGCGATATTATGGTGTCTGCTCTTTTCAAGCATTCATGAAGATGAAAAGCATTCTTACCAACAAATGTCTATCAATTAACATCAAGAAGAGAGGTCTTGAATGTTTTATAGAACTGATAATGTTATACGATTGTGAGGCGTGGATAATCAACACGCAAAGCCAGAACAAGATTGAGGCAACTGAGATGTGGTTTCTAAGAAGAATGTTGAGAGTTCCATGGACAGCAAAGAAAACAAACGAGACTGTCTTGATGGAGGCAGATACAAGTAGATCATTGATAAGGAAGATTAGGAAAAGACAGGCAACATTTACAGGCCATTTTCTGAGGAAAGGGGAATCAGAGCACCTGGTCACAACAGGAAAGCCGGAGGGAAAGAGAGCACCGGGTAGACCCAGGGAGAAAATATTGGACGGACTTGCAGGGTGGCTGAGGGCAGAGAGGGTGGAAGATGTACTTGTGACAACAAGGGATAGATACATATGGAGGGCCATGATCGCCAACACTGTGCAGCAGGGCGCTTAATGATGATGATGATGATGTTGCTCCTTTCATGGAAAAGTACATTATGAGCCAACCTACTGCCCTTTGATGCTGGACTTTCCTGTCAGTCCAACAGATGAGTAACTGTACTGGACCTCATCACCTGCATGGGTCTTCATGGGGATACAGAACTGATACTGGTGGAACAGGTTCTTCTGCAGGCACTTCATGGAAAGAACTGTGAACCAGTCACTGTGGTGTAGTTGTTAACGCAACGGACAACCGACTGGAAGGCTGTGGGTTCAAACCCCCATCAGTCCCTTCAAAAACATATCATTGTGGGATTTTTTGGCTCTAGCAGGTTCTTACCCAGAGTTGGGCTTGCTATGGGCTCATTGGGAAGACTGGGACCACACAGTCAAGTTTCATCCACTTCATGGATACGTCATTGAGGAGGTTGCTCAAATTCTCTGTATCTCTCGGGCCTGGTTGACGCCAGGATATCTGTAAGAGCCCTGTCACCCAGTCTCAACACCGAGCGTCAATCGAACCCGAAAAACAACTTAAGCAGCAAAAGAAGTTGCAGAAATCATTACTTGTGGAGCTGATTCTGATTTGCAGTCTGTTGATAAGAGTAAAAATGACGATAATTTGGTGTATGCAGGCGATATTTCGGTGTTGATGTCCAAAGTCGGACTTGACCCAGATAAGAGTCGTAGTGACATTACTAGCACTGGCGATCATAAAAACGAAAGTACTGCTGCTCCTGGTGTGCTGTAAAATATATCGAACAAGAAAATTTATAGTGTTGTGGGGTTTTCTGGGCTGGATGAAGAGATATGAAGAGATATGAATTTTTTTATTATCTTAAGTCAAGATATTTAAAACTCTGAGGCACAGGCGATTCACCTTTTCATTTACACTTTGGCAGCGAAAGGGTTAATCTTTCCAGCTGATGGTGGCGATACCACAGCTGATAATTCTGGCCTTCAGAGTATCCTTGTATCAGTAATCTTTCCAGGTGATGGTGGCCATACCACAGCTGATCATTTTGGCCATCAAAGTATCCTTGTATCAGTAATCTTTCCAGGTGATGGTGGCCATACCACAGCTGATAATTCTGGCCTTCAAAGTATCCTTGTATCAGTAATCTTTCCAGTTGATGGTGGCCATACCACAGCTGATAATTCTGGCCATCAAAGTATCCTTGTATCATTTCTGTTGTCTTTCCTGGTCAAAGCATCCTTGCTTCAGTTCTTTGCACAGATACCTTTGATATGCAAATGTCTTCCATATGGTCAATGTATCCTGTCAACTTCATGAGTAGACACTGTGTACTTGGCAAACCCTATTTCTCACAACTTGAAGGCTGGACACTCTTGCCATGTGACGCTACAGATTGTG
>JAPXFY010000028.1:50259411-50281621 GCA_030674185.1 Monoplex corrugatus
ACATTGTTAGATTGTACAGTATAGTACACACTGTTAGATTGTACAGTATAGTACACACTGTTAGATTGTACAGTATAGTACACATTGTTAGATTGTACAGTATAGTACACACTGTTAGATTGTACAGTATAGTACACACTGTTAGATTGTACAGCATAGTACACATTGTTAGACTGTACAGTATAATACACATTGTTAGATTGTACAGCATAGTACACATTGTTAGACTGTACAGTATAATACACATTGTTAGATTGTACAGTATAGTACACACTGTTAGATTGTACAGTATAGTACACATTGTTAGATTGTACAGTATAGTACACACTGTTAGATTGTACAGTATAGTACACACTGTTAGATTGTACAGTATAGTACACACTGTTAGATTGTACAGTATAGTACACACTGTTAGATTGTACAGTATAGTACACACTGTTAGATTGTACAGTATAGTACACATTGTTAGATTGTACAGCATAGTACACATTGTTAGACTGTACAGTATAGTACACATTGTTAGATTGTACAGTATAATACACATTGTTAGATTGTACAGTATAGTACACATTGTTAGATTGTACAGCATAGTACACATTGTTAGATTGTACAGTATAGTACACATTGTTAGATTGTACAGCATAGTACACATTGTTAGATTGTACAGTATAATACACATTGTTAGATTGTACAGTATAATACACATTGTTAGATTGTACAGTATAATACACATTGTTAGATTGTACAGTATAATACACATTGTTAGATTGTACAGTATAATACATTGTTAGATTGTACAGTATAATACACATTGTTAGATTGTACAGTATAATACACACTGTTAGATTGTACAGTATAATACACATGTATTGTTAATGGTCAGGGAACTGGATGTGTCTTGATCAGTACCAACACTGGTGAGTAAAACCACTGAGATGCATATACATGTAGCTGTTGATTATGCATGTGCACCTGGACATTTGTATGATCAATGCATACATGCATACAGTTAGACATGTGCATGTACATGCAATGCACGCATATATATCTCACCTGTCAGCATCAACGGATTCAATGTTGGCTGCTGCACTCTCTTCCAAGCTGCTCTGTCTTGACTTACGTGAATAATTTCTTAAATATGTAGGCCACTGATGTTGGTTATGTTCTTGATGTGCGAGACTGGAGGTCTGCCTTTATTCCTTTTTGCCACTGTTTTACCTTGAAAAATTGTTGCCATGAGGTTAGTGTTCTTGTTGCGTGACACATGGCCAATGTATTTCAGTCTTTTCTTGTTGATGTCTGCTAGTAATTTTCTCATGGTGTCAAGTTCTTCCAGGACACTTTCATGAGTTTTTCTATCTGTCCATTTGACACATAATAGTTTCGATAAAACCACATTTCTGCTGCCTCAATTCTTCTACAATCAGCTTTTCTGAGAGTCCAAGTTTCACACCCATAAATCATGACTGGTCAGAAAAAACATTTTAAAAGTTTAACTTTCAGGTTGTTCAGTATGCCTCTGTCTTTCCAGATACTGTTGAGTTAGACCATTTCTTGCTTTGCCATTCCAATTCTTATTTTGATGTCTTTAGAGCAGGTTCCATCATCTGAAACTCCCCTGTAGATGTTGAAAAATTCACATTTCTGTCTGTTCCATCACCTCCAAGTAGGCTTAAAGCAAATGTTGTTATGTGATGAGAGGCCTTTGGATTACTTCTGTTAACTTTTGTCCCAGGGTTTTTGTATTTAGTTTTGTTGTGGAAAGACAATAAGGGAAAGCTGTTTCCTTGAAACACTATGTTATGATGCGAGGACTATTTGGTGATATCAGTTTAAACGCCTTGTAGACCATAACAGCAATACAGGCTCTTGTCATTCTTCCCCCGAGCCATCCGTGAGTGGGATGAACTCCCAGCACAAATGTAGAGGCAGACTCCCCTGACAGTTTCAAAAACGGAGTCACCTCCCACCTCAATGCTGACACTCTTGACAGTCTCGCTACTGCGAAACTTCAGGAGTAAGCTCAAACAAACACAAACACAAACTGTCCTGTATGAATGAGAGAGTGCTTGGTCAGGTAGGTAGTGGGTAGGGGGTGTGCTGGTAGGAGGGCCGCTGCGGCGGGGAGTGCCGGGGGCCATCATTAGGATGTCTACCCGTCACTTCTCATCCCTTCTGATCCAGTTAGTGGGCAGGGAGTGTGTTGTAGAGCAAATATGATAATTTTTTTTTTTTCTTTGTCAGGCAGCTGGTTGTGAAACACTCTTTCTGTTCTGTGGCAAAGTAATCAGCGTGTTGATTGTGGAAACACTCTATTCTGTTCAGTGGCAAAATAATCAGGTGTTGATTGTGGAAACACTCTATTCTATTCTGTGCAAATAATCAGCGTGTTGATTGGGGAAACACTCTATTCTATTCTGTGGCAAAATAATCAGCATGTTGATTGTGGCCACGCAACAGAAGAAGAAGAAGAAGACGACATTTTTGGAGCACACCACAGAGGACTGCTGCTGCAAGTAGGCCTCACTATCTTTTTCATCATTCACCTGTGTGTGTGTGTGACCATGAATGTGCATGCTATTACTGATCTTATATAAGTAACATTCATTTTCTGTAATGGTGTCGGTTACCACAAGCAATAAGCTGGTCTGAAAACTTGGCTGATTTTTGACTGATAAACAGATCAGTTGAGTGGCAACAGCAGAGTGAGTGGCTGTCACCGTAGTCCTACACTGAGCACGGTCAGTGGCCTTAGGTGACTGCCCGTGTTCAAGCACACAGGAACCAGAAAAAACACGCAAAAAGATAAGAGGAAGTACGTAAGACTTTATCGAACACATACAGGTGAATGGACCAGCAAGGCAGAAAATGGTAGAAAGAAATGACAGACAGCAAAGGAGAAAGAAAGAAACAAAGAGAGTGACAGAAAAGAGGAAATTTATTGCACAGAATTTCCAGAAGGTGGGGATACTATTTATACTGAAAGAGCCCCCGGCATCCACACGGGGGGGGGGGGGGGGGGGGGGGGGGATTTTAAAGTACTGCAAAATCTAAGGGAGTTTTGCTCTCTGAAATATAAAAACAAGAAGGTTAACTTCATAAAATAAATAACGTAAGATACAAACCATTTTCAGTTCATCATTCTCGGCCTTCTGTGTCAGCAGCAAATTCTTCAATTCTATGTTGGCTTCCTGCAAGTCTTTATTCTGCTGAATGGTTGTCCTGATCATAACACACACACACACACACACACACACACACACACACACACACACACACACACACACACACACGCATGCACACACGCATGCATGCATGCATGCATGCAAGCATGCACGCATACACACACACAAATATTTTTAAAAATCATGAATTAATGCTTGTGGCTTTTCTAAATGCAGTGGTATTGCAATTTGTCGTGTGTGTGTGTGTGTGTGTGTGTGTGTGTGTGTGTGTGTGTGTGTGCGTGCGTGCGTGCGTGCGTGCGTGCGTGCGTGCGTGCGTGCGTGCTCGTGCGTGCGTGGTGTGTGTATGCACAGAGTGTGTTGTGCGTATATGTATGTATGTGCGTTTGCGTGCTTACATGTCTGTGCAATTTCATATATGATTTCACTGATAAACTGAAAAAGATATTCGGTGGTATTTTTGATGAACCATATCATTATTACATGTTCAAAATTCAAGTTGTATATGTCAGCCATCCACTGAAGATGAAATGCATGTTGTGTCTTGTCCTGGCTTGACTGAAGTAAATACTGCTTTGTTAACATTTAGATCTATCTCTTTGTAATATTTATGATTATGTATGTGTGCATACTCATGTTTATGGTTATATCCTTTCATAAACTGCTATAATATCCACTGTCCACACTGCCATTCACTCAAGCAGGGAATGTATTTTTTTTTCTGCCAAGCATTAACCTTTTGACTCCCGCACCCTATCCACCAACTGCAAAACTTAACCCTTTGACTTTCTCACCCTATCCACCAGCTTTCTGCAGGAAGGTGGTGGATAGGGTGAGGACGTCAAAGGGTTAAGTGTTTGCCTTGCTAGCCTGGTTGATAATGCAGGATGCTGATGGACAGGGTGCGGGAGTCAAAGGGTTAAGTGTTTGCCTTGCTAGCCTGGTTGACAGTGGAGGATACTGGTGGACAGGGGTCAAAGGGTTAAAATGGCAATGGCTTCACCAGACATGGCAATGATCAGGACAAAGAAATGGACATCATTTTTTGTTCTCATGCTACCTACTTGTTTGCAACATAAAGTTGTGAATGTGTCTCGTGATTTATTTAAAAGCCAAACAGAAACAGCAGGTGGACTGTCATGACTTTTCCTGACAAAGTTTGGGACAACAATAAGAAGAAATGTTGTTTTCACTATCCAATATTGCAATCTATTCATACTACAATATTTAATTCATTTTTCAACCTATTTTTCCTAATTCACATGCTGTAAAAATAAACATCTTCTCTGTGGAAGCACATGCACGACGATGGTAAAAAAAACCACGAAAAACCAAAAAACATCCATTGTGACAGCTACAGTGTAATGCGTCACAAAGATGAGTACGACTTGTTTACAATATGACCTCTATAACCCAAATCTTCTGTTACTTTACTGTAATCCAAACCTTTTATTATCCATCTTAAGAAAATACCAAACCAAACAAACAACAACAAAAAAAGAAAACAACCAAGACTTACTTGAAATCTAACAGCTTCTCATATTCATCAGAGTCACTTGTCTGCTGCAGTTGGTGATTGTGGTCTTGCAGTAATTTAAGAGACACCTGCAGGTTCTGTATGTCTTTGCCTCGAGCCTCGAGCTGGTCCGTCTGTAAGAAAACATCAACATTTTCCCATCTGTACGTGAAACTATCATGAGAAACCTAGAAGAATGCCCCAGATTAAAGGTTGGAGGAAAAATGTTAAACAACATTCGTTATGCGATGACATTGTTCTAATTGCAGAAAACGAAAGGGACCTACAAAACCTTGTGAATATAACAGAAATAGAAAGCAAAAATAAAGGGTTGGAGCTAAATAGCAAGAAAACTGAAGCCATGGTAATCAGCAAAAGACATGAAATCCCCTCATGCAAAATAACAGCATATGGCACAACTTTGAGACAGTTCGATAAGTTTAAACATCTGGGAACTGTCATTTCACCAGATGGCAGATGCACATCAAAAATAGCCAGCACAATCGCCCATGCCAAAACAGCATTCAAGAAGATGAAAAGCATTCTTACCAACAAATGCCTGTCAATTAACATCAGGAAGAGAGTTCTTGAATGTTGTATAGAATCGATAATGTTATACGGTTGTGAGACGTGGACAGTCAACAAGCAAAGCCAGAATGTGGTTTCTAGAAATGTTGAGAGTTCCATGGACACAAAGAAAACAAACAAGACAGTTTTGATGGAGGCAGACACGAGAAGATCATTGATAAGGAGGATTAGGAAAAGACAGGCAACATTTAAAGGCCACTTTAAGAGGAAAGGGGAATTAGAACACCTGGTCACAAAAGGAAAACTAGAGGGAAAGAGAACACCAGGTAGACCCAGGGAGAAAATACTGGACAGACTTGCAGGGTGGCTAAGGACAGAGAGGGTGGAAGATGTGCTTGCGGCAACAAGGGATAGATGCATATGGAGGGCCATGATTGCCAAGGCCATGTGGCAGGGCATGATGATGATGATGATGATGATGATGATGATGATGAAGGTAGATACACAGACCTCAATTTGGTCGATATGGAATGATCTCATTTTTCAAACAAAGACGAGACAAAAAGTGGCCTTCACCTACCAACGCCTGCACTTGTTCTTCCAAAGCAGAAACATGGGCGATGCGGCGCAACAGTCGGCGGTTACGCATGGCATGGTTGGAGCGTTTGTGTCTCTCATACATGACCTGGTTCTGCAGCAGCAAGATCTCCCCTCGTAAGATGTTGATCTCATCCACTGGGGGGCCTCCTGTACACATTGACATGTTCTTTTAGTTCTGATAGCATGAAGGACAGTATGATGGACTTCAGGTACAAACTAGCATGAAAGACAGTATGATGGACTTCAGGTACAAACTAGCATGAAAGACAGTATGATGGACCTCAGGTACAAACTAGCATGAAGGACAGTATGGACTTCAGGTACAAACTAGCATGAAGGACAGTATGGTGGACTTAGGTACAAACTAGCATGAAGGACAGTATGATGGACTTAGGTACAAACTAGCATGAAGGACAGTATGGTGGACTTCAGGTACAAACTAGCATGAAGGACAGTATGGTGGACTTAGGTACAAACTAGCATGAAGGACAGTATGGTGGACTTAGGTACAAACTAGCATGAAGGACAGTATGGTGGACTTAGGTACAAACTAGCATGAAGGACAGTATGACGGACTTCAGGTACAAACTACATGAAGGACAGTATGGACCTCAGGTACAAACTAGCATGAAGAACAGTATGACGGACTTCAGGTACAAACTAGCATGAAGGACAATATGATGGACTTCAGGTACAAACTAGCATGAAGGACAATATGATGGACTTCAGGTACAAACTAGCATGAAGGACAGTATGGACTTCAGGTACAAACTAGCATGAAGGACAGTATGATGGACTTAATAATAATAATAATATATTTTATTTATATAGCGCAAAATCTTGACAAAATCAAATCTAAGCGCTGAGCGTATACATGCATACATACCTACATACATATGAGCGTATACATGCATACATACATGCTTACATACTTACATACATAAATCTAAGCTGAGCGTATACATGCATACATACATACATACATAAATCTAAGCGTATACATACATACATACATACATACATACGTACGCACATGCATACATAATAATTACAATATTTATATAGCGCAAATCTCGACAAAATCAAATCCAAGCGCCGAAAAGACACACACGCACACACGCACGCACGCACGCACACACACATACACACACACACACACACACACACACATGCATGGCCACAAATGGGGAGAAAAGAATAAAAGCAATAAAAGCAAGAATAAAACCAATGGAAAACCACAGAGAGCACATCATATACAATTATATATTAAAACAAAGTGATTCCCCTCCAAGCGGAGACAGGCTGCAGAGGGGGGTTGAGTGAGGTTAGGATTTTATGCAGAGGAGAAAAGGTGAGTTTTGAGAGCGGACTTGAAGGAGGCAAAAGTAGGTTGCTGACGGACTGAGAGAGGAAGTTTGTTCCAGGAGAGTGGACCAGAAACAGAGAAGGCTCGTGGACCATAGGTATTGAGCTTAGTGCGTGGAAAGCGAAAAGTCAGAGGATCGGAGGCAGAGCGGAGGGTACGTGAGGGAAGATAGATCTCAAGTAGGCTTGACAGGTAATCGGGGGCTGCGTTATTGAGGCTTTTGTAGCACATGGTGTCTAGTTTGTACTGTATGCGCTTTGATACAGGGAGCCAGTGAAGTTGTGCCAGGAGAGGAGATATGTGGTCAGCTTTTTTCTTTTTGAGTACAAGGCGTACAGCATTGTTTTGAATGCGCTGTAGGATGTGAATGGTGGAGGCAGGAAGACCAGACAGGAGTGAATTGCAATAGTCAATGCGAGACATTATGAAGGAGAGAACGAGTTTTGCAGTTGTTTCGACAGAGAGATACTTCCTGATCAGGCTTAGGTACAAACTAGCATGAAGGACAGTATGATGGACTTCAGGCACAAACTAGCATGAAGGACAGTATGATGGACTTAGGTACAAACTAGCATGAAGGACAGTATGATGGACTTCAGGTACAAACTAGCATGAAGGACAATATGATGGACTTCAGGTACAAACTAGCATGAAGGACAGTATGGACTTCAGGTACAAACTAGCATGAAGGACAGTATGTCTGACTTCAGGTACAAACTAGCATGAAGGACAATATGATGGACTTAGGTACAAACTAGCATGAAGGACAGTATGATGGACTTCAGGTACAAACTAGCATGAAGGACAGTATGATGGACTTAGGTACAAACTAGCATGAAGGACAGTATGATGGACTTCAGGTACAAACTAGCATGAAGGACAATATGATGGACTTCAGGTACAAACTAGCATGAAGGACAGTATGGACTTCAGGTACAAACTAGCATGAAGGACAGTATGATGGACTTCAGGTACAAACTAGCACAAAGGACAGTATGATGGACTTCAGGTACAAACTAGCACAAAGGACAGTATGATGGACTTCAGGTACAAACTAGCACAAAGGACAGTATGTCTGACTTCAGGTACAAACTAGCACAAAGGACAATATGATGGACTTAGGTACAAACTAGCATGAAGGACAGTATGATGGACTTCAGGTACAAACTAGCATGAAGGACAGTATGATGGACTTAGGTACAAACTAGCATGAAGGACAGTATGATGGACTTCAGGTACAAACTAGCATGAAGGACAGTATGATGGACTTAGGTACAAACTAGCACAAAGGACAGTATGATGGACTTCAGGTACAAACTAGCACAAAGGACAGTATGTCTGACTTCAGGTACAAACTAGCACAAAGGACAATATGATGGACTTCAGGTACAAACTAGCACGAAGGACAGTATGATCAGAGCCTGGAATTGCTAAGAAAAAAAAAAGAGGAAACTTCTAGAGGGGTCAGGGGGCAAGCTCCCCCGGAAAATTTTTAAAATCAAGACTAAAATCTGTGCATTCTGAGGCATTCTGGAGACAAATTTAAAGGCATCTAACACACTGAAAATCACAATGAATATCAGTCAAAAGAGTATTTAAATAGTCGTCGATTTTTTTTTAACGCGAAAAATATTTTTTTGCGCGATTTTCGATTTTGATTTCCGCGGAAATCCTCATTTCCGCGACGAATTCCAGGCTCTGATGATGGACTTCAGGTACAAACTAGCACAAAGGACATTATGATGGACTTCAGGTACAAACTAGCACAAAGGACAGTATGTCTGACTTCAGGTACAAACTAGCACAAAGGACAGTATGATGGACTTTAGGTACAAACTAGCATGAAGGACAATATGATGGACTTCAGGTACAAACTAGCATGAAGGACAATATGATGGACTTCAGGTACAAACTAGCATGAAGGACAGTATGGACTTCAGGTACAAACTAGCATGAAGGACAGTATGGACTTCAGGTACAAACTAGCACAAAGGACAGTATGATGGACTTCAGGTACAAACTAGCACAAAGGACAATATGATGGACTTCAGGTACAAACTAGCATGAAGGACAGTATGTCTGATTTCAGGTACAAACTAGCATGAAGGACAGTATGATGGACCTCAGGTACAAACTAGCACAAAGGACAGTATGATGGACTTCAGGTACAAACTAGCACAAAGGACAGTATGTCTGACTTCAGGTACAAACTAGCATGAAGGACAGTATGATGGACCTCAGGTACAAACTAGCACAAAGGACAGTATGATGGACTTCAGGTACAAACTAGCACAAAGGACAGTATGATGGACTTCAGGTACAAACTAGCACAAAGGACAGTATGATGGACTTCAGGTATAAACTAGCATGAAGGACAGTATGATGGACTTCAGGTATAAACTAGCATGAAGGACAATATGATGGACTTCAGGTACAAAGACAACAGGTACTTGTCCTGCTCTGGTAATTAGAAAAGGTGGCTGGCTCAGCTCATAAATTACAGATCAAGAAGTTTTCTTTTCTAGTATAATACGAAATCCAAAACAAATGTGACTGCCCGCGTTCAAGCAAACAGGAACCACAAAAAACACGAAAAAAGAATAAGAACGCGTGTTTTCTACAACAAGACAAGACGGGCACAAATTTTCGGCCAACTGGCCTTTGTCAAGCGTAAGATCACAAACAAACAAACACCAGATACAAAAATTAGGAGAGAAAGACTGAAACTTCCCTGCTGCTCTGACATAATTTTTGTATCTGGTGTTTGTTTGTTTGTGATCTTACGCTTGACAAAGGCCAATTGGCTGAAAATTTGCGCCTATCTTGTCTTGTATTAAGTACGCGTTCTCATTCTTTTTCTCAGTTTTTTCTAGTTCTTATAAAACACCTGTTTGTAGTCCACCCATATACACTTACTCCTTAATCCTCCCCCTTAACAAAAACCTACCTCCAAAGTGTGTCCAAGAGATGTTCTCCTGGCTTGTCAGTGGAATGTGCGACAGTTCCTTGGCATGGAGTTCACTCCCCTGCATCAGGTGACGATCCAACAGTTCAGGTGGTGACAACACACTAAACAGCGCACGTTCTGCAGCTGAAAGCATGCACCATCCCTATCATCATGTAATGCCGTTACATGTATACAGCTGCACCATCCCTATCATCATGTAATGCCGTTACATGTATACAGCCGCACCATCCCTATCATCATGTAATGCCGTTACATGTATACAGCCGCACCATCCCTATCATCATGTAATGCCGTTACATGTATACAGCTGCACCATCCCTATCATCATGTAATGCCGTTACATGTATACAGCCGCACCATCCCTATCATCATGTAATGCCGTTACATGTATACAGCTGCACCATCCCTATCATCATGTAACGCGGTTACATGTATACAGCTGCACCATCCCTATCATCATGTAACGCCGTTACATGTATACAGCTGCACCATCCCTATCATCATGTAACGCGGTTACATGTATACAGCTGCACCATCCCTATCATCATGTAACGCCGTTAATGTATACAGCTGCACATCCTATCATCATGTAACGCGTTACATGTTACAGCTGCACCATCCCTATCATCATGTAACGCGGTTACATGTATACAGCTGCACCATCCCTATCATCATGTAACGCCGTTACATGTATACAGCTGCACCATCCCTATCATCATGTAACGCCGTTACATGTATACAGCTGCACCATCCCTATCATCATGTAACGCGTTACATGTATACAGCTGCACCATCCCTATCATCATGTAACGCGTTACATGTATACAGCTGCACCATCCCTATCATCATGTAACGCCGGTTACATGTATACAGCTGCACCATCCCTATCATCATGTAACGCGGTTACATGTATACAGCTGCACCATCCCTATCATCATGTAACGCGGTTACATGTATACAGCTGCACCATCCCTATCATCATGTAACGCGGTTACATGTATACAGCTGCACCATCCCTATCATCATGTAACGCGCGGTTACATGTATACAGCTGCACCATCCCTATCATCATGTAACGCGGTTACATGTATACAGCTGCACCATCCTATCATCATAGTAACGCCGGTTACATGTATACAGCTGCACCATCCTATCATCATGTAACGCGGTTACATGTATACAGCTGCACCATCCCTATCATCATGTAACGCGGTTACATGTATACAGCTGCACCATCCCTATCATCATGTAACGCGGTTACATGTATACAGCTGCACCATCCCTATCATCATGTAACGCGGTTACATGTATACAGCTGCACCATCCCTATCATCATGTAACGCGGTTACATGTATACAGCTGCACCATCCCTATCATCATGTAACGCGGTTACATGTTTTAACAGCTGCACCATCCTCATCTATCATCATGTAACGCGGTTACATGTATACAGCTGCACCATCCCTATCATCATGTAACGCGGTTACATGTATACAGCTGCACCATCCCTATCATCATGTAACGCGGTTACATGTATACAGCTGCACCATCCCTATCATCATGTAACGCGGTTACATGTATACAGCTGCACCATCCCTATCATCATGTAACGCGGTTACAATGTATACAGCGCGTGCACCATCCCTATCATCATGTAACGCGGTTACATGTATACAGCTGCACCATCCCTATCATCATGTAACGCGGTTACATGTATACAGCTGCACCATCCCTTATCATCATGTAACGCGGTTACATGTATACAGCTGCACCATCCCTATCATCATGTAACGCGGTTACATGTATACAGCTGCACCATCCCTATCATCATGTAACGCGGTTACATGTATACAGCTGCACCATCCCTATCATCATGTAACGCGGTTACATGTATACAGCTGCACCATCCCTATCATCATGTAACGCGGTTACATGTATACAGCTGCACCATCCCTATCATCATGTAACGCGGTTACATGTATACAGCTGCACCATCCCTATCATCATGTAACGCGGTTACATGTATACAGCTGCACCATCCCTATCATCATGTAACGCGGTTACATGTATACAGCTGCACCATCCCTATCATCATGTAACGCGGTTACATGTATACAGCTGCAACATCATGTCGGTTACGCCCATCCTATCATCATGTAACGCGGTTACATGTATACAGCTGCACCATCCCTATCATCATGTAACGCGGTTACATGTATACAGCTGCACCATCCCTATCATCATGTAACGCGGTTACATGTATACAGCTGCACCATCCCTATCATCATGTAACGCGGTTACATGTATACAGCTGCACCATCCCTATCATCATGTAACGCGGTTACATGTATACAGCTGCACCATCCCTATCATCATGTAACGCGGTTACATGTATACAGCTGCACCATCCCTATCATCATGTAACGCGGTTACATGTATACAGCTGCACCATCCCTATCATCATGTAACGCGGTTACATGTATACAGCTGCACCATCCTATCATCATGTAACGCGGTTACATGTATACAGCTGCACCATCCCTATCATCATGTAACGCGGTTACATGTATACAGCTGCACCATCCCTATCATCATGTAACGCGGTTACATGTATACAGCTGCACCATCCCTATCATCATGTAACGCGGTTACATGTATACAGCTGCACCATCCCTATCATCATGTAACGCGGTTACATGTATACAGCTGCACCATCCCTATCATCATGTAACGCGGTTACATGTATACAGCTGCACCATCCCTATCATCATGTAACGCGGTTACATGTATACAGCTGCACCATCCCTATCATCATGTAACGCGGTTACATGTATACAGCTGCACCATCCCTATCATCATGTAACGCGGTTACATGTATACAGCTGCACCATCCCTATCATCATGTAACGCGGTTACATGTATACAGCTGCACCATCCCTATCATCATGTAACGCGGTTACATGTATACAGCTGCACCATCCCTATCATCATGTAACGCGGTTACATGTATACAGCTGCACCATCCCTATCATCATGTAACGCGGTTACATGTATACAGCTGCACCATCCCTATCATCATGTAACGCGGTTACATGTATACAGTGCCATCCCTATCATCATGTACCGGTTACATGTATACAGCTGCACCATCCCTATCATCATGTAACGCGGTTACATGTATACAGCTGCACCATCCCTATCATCAAGTAACGCGGTTACATGTATACAGCTGCACCATCCCTATCATCATGTAACGCGGTTACATGTATACAGCTGCACCATCCCTATCATCATGTAACGCGGTTACATGTATACAGCTGCACCATCCCTATCATCATGTAACGCGGTTACATGTATACAGCTGCACCATCCCTATCATCATGTAACGCGGTTACATGTATACAGCTGCACCATCCCTATCATCATGTAACGCGGTTACATGTATACAGCTGCACCATCCCTATCATCATGTAACGCGGTTACATGTATACAGCTGCACCATCCCTATCATCATGTAACGCGGTTACATGTATACAGCTGCACCATCCCTATCATCATGTAACGCGGTTACATGTATACAGCTGCACCATCCCTATCATCATGTAACGCGGTTACATGTATACAGCTGCACCATCCCTATCATCATGTAACGCGGTTACATGTATACAGCTGCACCATCCCTATCATCATGTAACGCGGTTACATGTATACAGCTGCACCATCCCTATCATCATGTAACGCGGTTACATGTATACAGCTGCACCATCCCTATCATCATGTAACGCGGTTACATGTATACAGCTGCACCATCCCTATCATCATGTAACGCGGTTACATGTATACAGCTGCACCATCCCTATCATCATGTAACGCGGTTACATGTATACAGCTGCACCATCCCTATCATCATGTAACGCGGTTACATGTATACAGCTGCACCATCCCTATCATCAAGTAACGCGGTTACATGTATACAGCTGCACCATCCCTATCATCATGTAACGCGGTTACATGTATACAGCTGCACCATCCCTATCATCATGTAACGCGGTTACATGTATACAGCTGCACCATCCCTATCATCATGTAACGCGGTTACATGTATACAGCTGCACCATCCCTATCATCATGTAACGCGGTTACATGTATACAGCTGCACCATCCCTATCATCATGTAACGCGGTTACATACACATGTGTGTTTGTATGTACACATGTTCACAGTAAAAGTTTTCTGTATTATGCATAAGACATCTGTATGGCACACACATCTTTACAGTATAAAAGTTTTCTGTATTAAGCAATAACCCATATACCCCCACGTCACCCAACGTGAACCATACTATGAAATCCCATGTCAAGGAAAGTATCTCTTGCAATTTTCGATAGTTACTATCTAAAGAAATCAATTAAAAGTATAATTACCTTTCTTTGTTTCAAGGATTCATTTTTATGGCATTGTGCATACAATGAAGTACTCACAGAAAGAGTTTTTTTCCAGGTTCATTCTGGTTTTACTCGCAGAAAAAATTATAAAGTCGGATTTGATGGTGAATGTTACCAAAAATTTACTGGTGTGATAGTTCAAAGTCAAAGATGCAGTCCAGAAATGCTTCTTAATGGCCTGCAAATGACCCAGAGGACCCAGAACAAAGTCTACTGCAGAAGCTGAGCATGAAACTGTGCAAAGCTTGCACCAATAATAATAATAATAATAAGTAGCTTTTGTATAGCACTATTCTCAGTTCAACTCACTGCGCTGTTACATAAACAAATAATCTCACTCACATACCAATGACATCATTTTTTAATCTCACACACCACACACACACACACACACACACACACACACACACACACACACACACACACACACACACACACACACCACAACACACACACACACTCACTTATGAAAATGCAGATCAACAGACAGATCATGCACAACACGAACATTTTCCGAAAATTCCTTTACTGAAACCGAGCCTAAAACGTCCCGCCATTTTCGGTTTGGAGGTCAGGCAATCGATCGATACTCAACCCACCTTCGCTGTCACTCTCACTCTCACTATCGTCGAACTTGGCGGCAACAGCTTCCAAGTCGGTAGCTAGGTCACTTTTTACATCACATGGATCAACTTTATTAACAAGATCCTCAACCGTAAAACCTTCAAATTCTTCTCCGCGTCATTCAACAGATGCCGCGTGCCATAACTCCTCATCGGTCATCAGACTCATTTTCCAAACTTTGAAAATTCGTAGCACCGTGAAAACTTGATCGATTTTGACACTGTAAAGTTCTAAATGCGGGGCAGGAAGTCGCCAAAACGAGGCTCTCACTCTCGCAGGATTCTCGTTTATGTAAACAATGATGGCCGCGTCCATAGTGGCCACGTGTACAGCGAGCGCTGATGGGCGCTCCAGGGTAAACGCTATTACGATTTACAGCGGGCGCTCTACGGTTAAAAGGGTTAAACAGATTGGTATGGCACACACATGCTTAAAACAAAAATTTATTAGGCATTAGAGAGGATGCTATGGTATACATATATTTACAATAGAATCTACAATCTATGAAAACTTAAAGCCACACACACACAAACACACACACAAAACACACACACACAAAGACCACACATACACATACACACACATACAAAGAGCACACACACACACAAAGACCACACATACACATACACACACACACAAAGATCACACACACACACACAAAGATCACACACACACACACAAAGAATACACACACACACACAGAGACAAAAAACCACACACACAAACAAAAAAACACACTAACACACACACACACACACACACACACACACACACACACACACACACACACACACACACACAGAACAATACACTGCAGCACCACAAAGACCCAAGTCCCTTTGACACACACTGGCCAAGAGATCCACGATTCGGCAGCCGGCCTTTCAGGTCGCGCCGCTCCCTCTCCCTCCTGGCCCACGGAGGCGCTGATGAGGGGCCGCTGACATTTCCGACACACGGCCACCCTCACCGGCGCAAGCATGCACTGGAACACAGACGCCATCTGCTGGAGCCGGTACAGCGCTTCCTCCTCCTCCTCCTTCCCTCCTTGACAAGTGCAGGTTCTTGTCTGGCTGGAAGAGCTGGCTTCGCTCCCTTCCTTGCTTCCACTTTTGGAAAAGTCACAAGACAACTGCTTGGCAAAAAAGTTCGTTTCCCCTCCAGCAGTACCTCTGGAATGGAGGGTGACCGCCGACTCGGACACGGTGTCCAGTTTAGAGTTGACCGCGGTCCTAGAAGAAGGGGTGTGGTGGGGGTGACTAGCCTGGGGTTTTCGTCGAAGCGGGGGACAGGATCGAGCACGGCCGGGACGAATGTCTTTCTCGTCTGTGACGTTGAGCAATTCACCATTGTGTGAGGTCAAGCTGTTGAAGCGAATACGGTTTACCTGTAAGACAAAAGAGGAAAGTCTTTATTTTTCTGCTGCTGAATCTCCTACATCTGTCCCTATGTCAATACCTCCGGCTGTTTATTTCTGCTGTCTAGCACATCTTTCATTTCTGCTGTCTTTCACACCTGTCATTTCTGCTGGCTAGCACACCTGTTATTTCTGCTGTCTAGCACACCTGTCATTTCTGCTGTCTAGTACACCTGTCATTTCTGCTGTCTAGCACACCTGTCATTTCTGTGTCTAGTGCACCTGTAATTTCTGCTAGCACACCTGTAATTTCTGCTGTCTAGCACACCTGTCATGTCTGCTGTCTTTCACACCTGTAATTTCTGCTGTCTAGCACACCTGTAATTTCTGCTGTCTTTCACACCTGTAATTTCTGCTGTCTAGCACACCTGTAATTTCTGCTGTCTTTCACACCTGTAATTTCTGCTGTCTAGCACACCTGTCATTTCTGCTGTCTAGCACACCTGTCATTTCTGTTGTCTAGCACACCTGTCATTTCTGCTGTCTATCACACCTGTCATTTCTGCTGTCTATCATGCCTGTCATTTCTGCTGTCTAGCACACCTGTCATTTCAGCTGTCTATCACACCTGTCATTTCTGCTATCACACCTGTCATTTCTGCTGTCTAGCATACCTTTCATATCTGCTGTCTAGCATACCTTTCATATCTGCTGTCTAGCACATCTGTCATTTCTGCTATCTAGCACACCTGTCATTCCTGCTGTCTAGCACACCTGTCATTTCTGCTGTCTAGCACACCTGTCATTTCTGCTGTCTAGCACACCTGTCATTTCTGCTGTCTAGCATACCTGTCATTTCTGCTGTCCAGCACACCTGTTCATTTCTGCTGTCTGGCACACATGTTCATTTCTGCTGTCTAGCACACCTGTCATTCCTGCTGTCTAGCACACCTTTCATTTCTGCTGTCTAGCACACCTTTCATCTCTGCTGTCTAGCAACCTGTCATTTCTGCTGTCTAGCACACCTGTCATTTCTGCTGTCTAGCACACCTTTCATTCCTGCTGTCTAGCACACACAAACACACATATCCACTAGAGGAAAAGTGATAAACAATCTTTGTTACACAGATGACACCATTCCAATCACAGAAAATGAAAAAGACCTACAAAAAAGAAAGCAGAAATAAAAGGTTGGAGCAAAATAGCAAGAAGACTGAAATCATGGTAATCATTAAAAAACAAGAAATCCCCTCATGCATAACAACAGCACACAGCACACCATTGAGACAGGTTGTTAAATCTAAATATCGGGAAACAGTCACCTCACCAGACAGCAGAGCACAATTAAAATAGCCATCAGAATTGGCCAAGCCAAAACAGCATTCAAGAATTTCTTACCAACAAAAGCCTATCAATTAACATCAGGAAGAGAGTTCTTCAGTGTTATACAGAACCAACATTGTTGTAAGGACGTGAGACATGGACAGTCGACATGCAAAATCAGAACAAGATCGAGGCAGCCGAGATGTGGTTTCTAAGAAGAATGTTAACAGTTCCATGGACAGGAAAGAAAATGAACAAGACAGTCTTAATGGAGGCAGACACAAAAAGAACATTAATGAAGATTAGGAAAAGACAAGCAACATTTATAGAACATTTCATGAGGCAAGAGAAATCAGAAACATGTATAGGACACTTCATGAGGCAAGAGAAATCAGAAAAGACAAGCAACTTTTATAGGACATTTCATGAGGCAAGAGAAATCAGAAACATGTATAGGGCATTTCATGAGGCAAGAGAAACCAGGAAAAGACAAGCAACATTTATAGGACATTTCATGAGGCAAGAGAAATCAGAAACATGTATAGGACATTTCATGAGGCAAGAGAAATCAGAAACATGTACAGGACATTTCATGAGGCAAGAGAAACCAGGAAAAGACAAGCAACATTTATAGGACATTTCATGAGGCAAGAGAAATCAGAAACATGTATAGGACATTTCATGAGGCAAGAGAAATCAGAAACATGTACAGGACATTTCATGAGGCAAGAGAAACCAGGAAAAGACAAGCAACATTTAAGGACATTTCATGAGGCAAGAGAAATCAGAAAATGTATAGGACATTCATAGGCAAGAACGAACATTACAGGACATTTCATGAGGCAAGAGAAACCAGGAAAAGACAAGCAACATTTACAGCACATTTCATGAGGCAAGGAAATCAGAAAAGACAAGCAACACTTACAGGACATTTCATGAGGCAAGAGAAATCAGAAAAGACAAGCAACACTTACAGGACATTTCATGAGGCAAGAGAAATCAGAAAAGACAAGCAACACTTACAGGACATTTCATGAGGCAAGAGAAATCAGAAAAGACAAGCAACACTTACAGGACATTTCATGACGCAAGAGAAATCAGAAAAGACAAGCAACACTTACAGGACATTTCATGAGGCAAGAGAAATCAGAAAAGACAAGCAACACTTATAGGACATAACTTGCGCGCTGTTGCTATGAACGCTTGCAAGCCGATCACGGATGCCTTGCTCCTTTCAGGGGTTTTTTTTTTTTTTTTTTACAAACCGAAATCGCGGAATTCCGCCCAGAGGGGGAATGTTTTAAGCCCTGATGAGTGAACGTCCATACCTGCTTCATGTACTGAACGACAGACTCAGGAGTGTCCAACACTTTAGGAGCACTGGCACTGGTGGCCTCCTCACCGACACCACCAACCCCTGCATTAAACGCTTCCGCCTCTGTGATCTGGCTCACCTCCCTGTCCAGCGGATCTGAAACACACCAAGCACTGTATGTTTTACAGACTATAAGGTGATTTTTTTTTTTCTCAACTGTGACTAATGCACACTATAATACATTACACTGAATGTGTATTAACTCAATGACGATGAGCTGCTTCATGTGAAGCGGCCGTCTGTGACATCATAATTAATTTTTCACTGTGTGAAGCAGCCTTGCTATTCAAGGGAAATCAACCAGTCATCAAGTGGAAACCTATCACTACACAGTTCCTTCCCTTAGACTGTCTGCCAACACTTTTCTTTGTCTGAATCGGGTTTGTTTTCGCCTGTGACTGATAATCTTTTTTATTTTGTGGCATAAGTGACTGTAAAAAGGATCAAACTGACTGAAATTTTGCTGTTCAAAGCTTCTCCTGCCATCATTTGACCCAAAAAGACACTAAAGGTTGGAAAATATTTGACGATGAACTGATTTCATAATGTTGCATGTGTGTAAATATAACTTCAGAACTTTTTTATTTTTTGCATTTACATGGCATTTTGACCTGACATGTTGGAAATTTTACCTGAATTACTCATACCAGTTGGTTTCATTTTTAAAAAGTAGACATAATGAGCTTTCTAAAAATGTATAACTTTATGTTTTTATTGCAAATAGAAGGGGCTCAGAATTTTTGTAAATCTGCTAAAAATAGTGCGTCTCAGGAAATTGCCAGGGTCCATTTAGCCGCGTCTTTCAATGAGTTAAAATCGTCAAAAGAGTATCATGAATCCAGATTGTCCAGAGGCTGACCTTCAGTTCAAACCTGACATATGCCATTTGGAAGTAAACCTTCATGAACCACAAAGAAAACAGCTTACAAACAACCCACATTCAAGCAACTCATATTTACACAAACTCAAATTTGGGAAAACTGGGAAAGGACGAGACTCATTCTCTCACTCGGTCAATACCACTGACTGTGCACAATCATGATCATAAAAAAAAAACAAACAAATAATAATAATAATGACAATAATGATAAAAAGAAAAATAAATGAAAAAATCATCATCATATCAGGTGCCTTGCCGCATGGCGTTGGCGATCATGGACTTCCATCTGTCTCTATCTCTTGTTGCCCTCAAGCATCTCTTCACCCTCCTGTCTTCAGCCACTCTGCAAGTCCCTTAGCATCTCTCCTGAGTCTACCGGTGCTTCCTTCTCCAGCTTCCGTGTGACCAGGTTTCACTCCTTTCCTCATAAAAATGGCTATAAATGTTGCTGCCTTTTCCTAATCTTCCTTATGAATGATTACTTGTGTCTGAAAAATATCAACAATGCCAAACACCAAGTGAATGGCATCTGATGTGCCCTTCCAGTTGAAAACCATTGAACAAGCCATTGACGAAGGGAAAAGAAAAGCTGCACTAAGATTAAGAAGTCAACATTCATTTGTATTTCCCGTTGAATTCTCAGTGAGTTAAAAATTATCCATTATTACTCAAAAAGTATGCGAAACAGTACGCCGCATTTTGAACCCAATTATGGTCTTTTATAATATTATCATAAGATCAGTTCTGAGAGTAAATCATTTGGTATTGTTGGTTCTATACCACAGCAAAATTGATAACAATATGCCTTAAAAGTGTGCTTCCAGAATGAGCTATCATGGCTTTATTAAACCATGCTAGGCCCATATTTTTCAAAGATTTTTCTTAAAGGGGCATAGTTCATTAGATATGGTTTTTTTTCCATTTATGGGTTTGTTTTAAAATTTTCTTACCTAGAAAAGTCTTAAAGGTTCAATGTACCTTTGTATATCACATGATGTTCAAACCTCCATTTTTCTATGCTCTTTTGAGTAGTTTTTTTGCTAAAATGGTCATTTATTTTTCTGCTAAAATGGGTCATTTACCATTCCAAACAAACAAGAAACATATTTTCTAAACATCGGTGACAAACTCATCAGGGTGATTCAGCAGCAGAATGCAGAATGAATTACTTTAGACAAAATCTGCGATTCGAGCACGACACTTCCCTGAGGAGTGAAATTTCGCTTACCCATATTTTACATAGAGTTCTTACTTCTGATAACATTTCTGCATAATTTATTTCTTCAATCCCTTCAATCTTACATAAACCACACACACCTAATGTTTTGAAACTCTGAGGGTTCCAGGTCACATTCAGATGCTGCATATATTCTATAAACATTCTTTGCTCTCTAACCAACAGCTGTGTTTTATCAGCATTCAAGGAGCCCTAAACGTTTTCTAATCGAAGGGTGCAACTTAGAAAAGGTCAAAAATGGAAAGGGGACCAGGCCTGCTGGCCCTTGGTGGGGTACAGGGGCAGCGTCCTATATGGGGATCTGGGGGGCTATGCCCCAGACGCTGAAGCTTTGTAAAAATAAAACTGAATCTTAAGTTATTCCTGCAATTAGATTCAAGAAAAACAGCAGACGCTTTTCATCCTACTTCAGACAATTTCAAGTATCTTTATAACTGCTCGGTCAATTTTCACACACCACAGGCGACGGGAATTATCTTTGTTGTGTCTTTCTCCTCTAGCCATTCCAAACGCCATTTATCTTGACAGTTGCGTCGATTAAGGTGACATATTCTCCTTCTTTCACCGCTGGCATCGTGAAGTTCGCTCAACATGCGAAACTCGAAAATGGCGGCGATTTCCATGAAGCTGATGCGAGATTTCGCAACGGAGCAAGCAAACTGACTTTCATAGCTTCATTCACAAAAGTGTGCTTCCAGCTTTCCTTCCTACACTGGACAGTAACCATCGCGAAACATTCACGTTCGATAAACGATTTTAGACCACAAAAAAAAACGACCCTAGCTCGGCAATTTTTTTCAAAAAAC
>JAPXFY010000028.1:50281721-50291721 GCA_030674185.1 Monoplex corrugatus
TTTTGTGAAAGAACCTTTCCTCCGGGAGAGGTCTTGTATCCCACATGAAAAACGACACCAAAAGATAAATGACGTCGCCACTCATAAATACATGTGTTCCCCCCTTTTGTAAATCGTTTTCCTCGGGGATTATGTCTGCTAAATATCTCTCTCAAGCATATTCAGTTGGTGCTGATACATTATTTTACCCCTTGTTTTTCAGGGGGGGGTCTTTATTCAGTGAGATGAGTTTTTTCTACTGACAGGCAAGTCGTTGTTGGGCTTTTTTTTTGTTTTTTGTTTGTCGCTTGTTTGTTTGTTTTTTTGGGTTTTTTTCTTTCTTTGTTTGCTAGCATTCTTTTTTCGTCATTTGCGTGTAACATGACGTTTGGTCACTCGTGAAAGCTGATGTCGATGCATGGTCGCATACTCGGTTCGACAAGCTCGGCTGGGTGCTTACGGGTTTCTCTCTACCCTTTGCTCCCTACTCTCCTCCCATTCATCACTGACATCATCAACACTTTCTTTTCAAACTGGAACTGTCCCAGATTCTTTCAAGTCTGCAATTGTTCACCCTCCCCTAAAGAAACACAATTTAGACCCAAATGAACTGAAAAATTACAGCCATCCTAATCCTCTTTCTTGTCAAAACTCCTTGAAAAATCGTCCTCAACCAGCTAAACCTCACCTGTCTGCCAACAACTCCTCAATCCTTTTCCATCACCTACCGCCAGGCCATAGCACAAAACTGCCCTACAAAACACATTCCAAAAAATCTCCTCCTTCAACTGATCGGCAAAGTCTCTCTCCTCACACTCCTTGATCTTTTCTCATTTCGATACCTTTGGCCATGGTATTCCCCTTTTCAGACTTCCATACTTTTGGCATCTCTGACATTGCCTCTCCTTTTTCACTTCGTTTTTATCAAACAAAAACAAACTTTTCTCATCAATGGCACTTACTTCAACCTGAAAACCTGACCTTGGTTTCCCAAGGATCTTCCTTGGCCCTGTTCTTTTCATCTTTTACCTCCCCCTGCCCCACCATCATCAACTCCCACTCTAAAAACACCATTTCCCTAAGCTGATGACACCCAACTTCAAGATATGACTCCCTGAAATATACGCGCCTTTGACTCGCACCAACACACATGCCCCTCACATACCATCACATCACATACCACACCCCCCACTCACACAACAACCACATCGCATGTCACCATCCATCACACATTCACCCCACATCACATAACAATTTCATCATGCATCACACACCACACTGCATAACACATCACACCACATCACAAACCACATCACACCGAATCACCAAACACACACCACATAACACACGAACACCACATACACCACCACACACCAACCACATCACATGACCTGCATCACACACATCAACATCACACCACTCACACTGCACAAACATCAAAACCACAGACTTCACACTTCACCTCCACACACCCACACACTACACTTAACACATCACACACACACACCACACTAAACACTCACACACCACACTTCACACATCACACACCACACTTCACACATCAAAAAACACATAAAATTGTTTTTTCACTCATCAAACATCACACATTACACTCCATACTCACACCCAACATCACACAGCACAACAACACACATCCTAAATGATTTGGGCCCCTTTACCGCTGACATTCTATGGGGGTCATGACTCCTGGATGCCCCTTTGCTGTCATCGATCTTCTTTTCTGTTTTGAAGGACAAATTTTTCTCCCTTTGCAAACGCAGTCCTAAAGTTTGATGTGTGTGATTTGGTATTGATGCGTATTTGTGATGTTTGATGTGGGGGTGTGTGACGTGGGTTGGGTTTGGGGGTTGGCATGTGCTGGTGATGAATGGATTGTCATGTATGGGGGTGTAAGTGTGTATCTTTTATGTATAAGGTAGTGTGTGAGTTTAAGTGGGTGTGTGATGTGTGAAATGTAGTGTGTGATTTGATGCGTGTGACATGATGTGGTGTGATGTGTGTGATGCGTGGATGTGAGTTTGGTGTGATGGGTGTTGATGCAGTGGATGTGTCACATGTGTGATGTGGTGTACGTGGATCAGTGTGATTTGGTGTGATGTGGTGGTGTGTGATTTTGATGCAGTGTGATGTCTAATGTGAATGTGGGGGGTTTACAGGTGTTGAAAAGTAAAGTGATTTTGATGGGGTTTGGGGTTAGGTTGGGGTTGGGGTTTGGGGTAGGGTAGGGTTAGGTTTTGGGTTGGGTGAGGGTTTGGTTAGGGTTTAAAGGGGGAGGGTTAAGGGGGAGGTTAGGGTTGGTTTTGGGTTGGGATAGGGTTAGGGGTTGGGGGTTTGGGTTTAAAGGGGTTTGGGTTAAGGGGTAGGTTTAGGTTGGGTTTGGGTTTTTGGGGTTTAAGGGAGGGTTAGGGTTGGTTAGGGGGAGGGGGAGGGTTAGGGTTAGGGTTGGGGGAGGGGGAGGGGTTAGGGTTTGGGTTGGGGTTAGGGTTGGTTAGGGGTGGGGTGGGGGGTTTGGGTGAGGGGGTTTGGGTTAAGGGGGAGGGTGGGGTTAAGGGGTTAAAGGGAGGGGGAGGGTGAGGGTTAGGGTAGGGGTTTTGGGGGAGGGTTAGGGTTAAGGGGAGGGTTAAGGGTAGGGGTTTGGGGTTGGGTTAAGGAGGGGTAGGGAGGGTGAGGGTTTGTTAGGGTGAGGGTTTAGGGGAGGTTAGGGTTAGGGGAGGGTTAGTGTTAAGGGGGGGTTAGGGTGAGGGTAGGGTTAGGGTAGGGTAGGGGAGGTTAGGGGTTTTGTTTGGGGGAGGGTTAGGTTTAGGGAAAAGGGGTTAGGGGTGAGGTTGGGTTAGGGTTGGTTAGGGTTTGGGGTGAGGGTTTTGGGGTTAGGGTTGGGTTTATGAGGGTTTAAGAGGGTTTTATTGGGGGGGGTTTTGTTAGGTTTTGGGGGTTAGGGTTGGGGTAGGGTTGGGGTTGGGGAGGGTTAGGGTGAGGGGAGGGGTTAGGGGAGGGTTGGGTTAGGGGGAGGGGGGGTTAGGGTGATTTTGGGTTTAAGGGGGGGTTAAGGGAAAATTAAGGTAAGTGGTAGGGTAGGGTAAGGGGAGGGGTTGGGGGGGGGTTAGGGTTAGGGGTTAAGGAAGGTTTATTTATTTTTAGGGTTTAGGGTTATTTAGGGGAGGGTTAATTAGGGGTTATTGGGGTTTTGTTATTTATTTAGGGGTAGGGTGGGTAATGGGGGGGGTTAAAATTTTATTTGGGACCTTTTAAAAACACCCAACCAAAACACACAATAGCGGTTTTAAAAAAACCCCATTGTTCCCTTTTTTTAAAATAATATGGGGGAGCCCTTTTGGGGGGGAGGTAGGTTTTGCTGGCGGTCTACTTTCGAGGCTTGGGTTGACCGTTTCGATGTCTGCCTTGCCCGGTTTGAGGACCAGGGAGTACTTTTTGAAGTTGTGCTTTCCCAATTCGTCCCAGTTTTTGGGTGCATTCTGGTGGGATGAGTTGGTTTTTTGTGGCCAGGGTTTTGAGTTTTGCTTTAGCTTTGGGTACGTTTTCCAAAATTTCTGGAACTGTGATGCATCTGGAAATGCGTGGGTGAGATCGCCGTTTCCCAAAAGGTACTTGCGCCACCACATGTATCTGGAGTATTTGTATGACTGCTTTGTTCCCAATTTTGTTGGCATGTATACACTTGTTTTTTTTGAGAGCGTGTAATATGTTTTCTCCTTCTTGGTTGTACATCATTTGAATTTTTGTTAAAGTATTGTAAAGACTTTGGGTTTTTCTGCTTCTGGCCACTGTATTGTATATCCCGCCTGTGTGAGATAGATCCTAATAGGCTTCTTGATTTTGTGACTTGTGTTGGTTCCACGTATGTAATTCTCTTTTTTTCTGACATGATTTGATTTCATTCCAAAGGGCAAATTGAATTTGGGCCTTGGTTGAGTAACCACTTGGGGTTTCAGGAGCTTCTCCAAACAGTGTGCCGCCGTTCCATGCTGGATATTTTGCATCACGGGGTTTTTTTCTCCATTCCAACTTGTACACAATGGCCCAGAAGTTTCTAAGGATGTTTTCCTTTTGACATTGCTTTGGGGAAGCAAAACTTGCTTTGTGTTTCTTTTTTTTTTCTGCTGCTTGAGTGTCTTTGTTGCTGCTTGCACAAACTTACGAGTTTTGGCCACAAATAGGCTAATCCCACTTCTTTTTGCTCCTGTATCCAGTTGTAGGATGTTTCCCCTTTTTCTGTAGTGTCTGATGAGGCCTTTACTGCATCTTTGAGTACGTCTTGTACATTTTTTTTGTGTTCTTTCTTGTGTTTGACTGGGTTGTGTTTGACTAAAGTCAAAAACTATTCTCCCAGGAAAGCTTGTGCGCCCCCAAACTCACCACACAGCACCAGCCAAACCAAGCCGGTTTGAGGAAACCGACGAGGAGGACATGCCCGACGGGCCCCAGATATGCACGGAAACGGACAAACGTGTACTAGAAGGAAAGGAGACAGGAAAAGAAAACGAGCCAAAACGAAGACAGGGGGAACAGAAGGAAGCCAAAGGGCCCAAAAAGACGAGTAAGAATGCTGTGATTGGTGTTTATTTTGCAATTAAAAGTTCAAACTAAAAAGCCCTTGGCCAAAAACATCTTTAAAAGAAGGGTGAATCCCCTTTGGTTTGCAAACAGTCTACATTATGGCTGGGTTGATAGTACCACAACAGTGCTAAACTAGTCCCCCAAAAACATTTACCAAAACGTTCAGAAGAAACTTCATCTTCGAGTTGGAGAACTACGACACGCCTGCCATGTACATTGGGCGAGACGGGTATGGGCCCTGGAGCGGTCTCTGCGCGTGCCGTTATCCCCTACAGAACTATGTGTGGGTTCGACTGGCTCAAGCATACAAGCAGTACGCTGCCTGGGGACCCAAAGCAATAATACGGTTTCAGCAACGGACAGAGCTTCGAAAGCAAGGCCATCACGCAAACGGGACAATAACCACACTGGTTCCAAATAGCCAGATCTATAAGGATTCAAAAGAACCATACAGAGATTCAGTAAACCCCGAAAACTTTGTCAAGTTCTGGACTTTGAAGTCGACAGAACGAAGACAGGGATAACAGCAAAGACAGGGAAATGAACACAGAAACGTAAGACTACCAGAGATTTAGTGGGGACAAGAGCTGACTAAGACACGGCTACACAGACAGAAACAACCTACCATCAGTGGTATACAACCAGGACAGGGAAACCGTTTTTTTTCAAGTGGACAAGATCATCTGCTGAGATAGCAATTGGTGCACTTCCATCCAGAATGGATGCTGAGAAACCAGTACCCAAAACGAGTACCCCACTAGGGAATAACACATGACCACTTATGGGGGGCGTACGGGGAGAAAAATGCTATCAAATGGGAAACACCAAGATGGTTTTTTACATGGAGACCAACTGGCCCTACTGGCAGCCAAACAAAACCACATTGACAGAACATGGGCAGGAGCAGACATGACAAAACGGTGGGGTGAAAGCAGAGGTTACTATCCCCCTACAACACAAGTTTGTATGAATTTTCTAACCCAATCCCAAAACCCCCTACTGTACATTTCCCCAAAACGATGACGACCAGAAAAACCTGTTTGCACACAAGATTTCGATTTGAAGCAAGTTTAACCATTACTTTGGAGCTGATGGAAAAACGGGGCGGGGAAACAAAATCAACCGTTGGGGGATTTTATGACAAACTACCGGGTAAACGGAGACCCAACATCAGAAAACCCCGAGTGACTGGAATAAATGCTTACATGGGAACAGGCGGGAAAGTACAAAGGTCAAAGATGTGATCGAACTGAAAAAACTTATGACAAAAGTAGAGTACGTAAAAGCGTTTAGTGACACAATGATGAGTGAAACAGACAACAAAAAAGAAAGAGACAGCCCTCAATAAACCCAAAGAAGCAAACCAAAGAAAAGAAAAGACATAGACACCCACAGAATACCAACAGCAGGAGGGAAAATGAGCAAGACAATGCAACAAAAGCAGAAGACATAGGAGCCAAGACCATGAAGACATGGCAGAAGGAAGTTACAGCCACAGATGAAATGACAGCACTGAAAGAAACTACAGTGCAGACAGAACAGAACAATAGACTGGGGCAGATACGTCAACGTATCAATTCCGCCTCACTAGATCGGAAACATGGCACTGACTGGAGTAAGATTAAGGGTTAGGGTTAGGGTTTAGGGTTAGGGTTAGGTGAGGGTAAGGTGAGGGTGAGGGTAGGGGTTAGGGTGAGGGGTGAGTGGTTAGGGGATAGGTTTAGGGTGATTGGTGAGGTTAGGGTTAGGGTTAGGGTTAGGGTTAGGGATAGGGATAGGGTTAGGGTTAGGGATAGGTTAGGGTTAGGGTTAGGTAGGGTTAGGGTAGTAGGGTAGGGTTAGGGTTAGGGTTAGTGTTAAGGGTTAGGGTAGGGTTAGTTTAGGGTTAGGGTTTAGGGTTAGTGGTTAGGGTTAGGGTTAGGGTTAGTGTTAGGGTTAGGGTATGGTTAGGGTTTAGGTAAGGGTTAGGGTTTAGGGTTTAGGTTAGGGTTAGGGTTAGGGTAGGTTGAGGTTAGGGTTAGGGTTAGGGTTAGGGTTAGGGTTAGGGTTAGGGTAGGGTTAGGGTTAGGGTTAGGGTTAGGGTTAGGGTTAGGGTTAGGGTTAGGGTTAGGGTTAGGGTTAGGGTTAGGGTTAGGGTTATGGGTTGGGTTAGGGTTAGGGTTAGGGTTAGGGTAGGTTAGGGTTAGGGTTAGGGTTAGGGTTAGGGTAGGGTTAGGGTAGGGGTTAGGGGTTAGGGTGTTAGGGGTTAGGGTTTAGGGTAGGGTTAGGGTTAGGTGTTAGTGTTAGGGATAGGTTAGGGTTAGGTATAGGGTTAGGTTAGGTAGAAGTGTAGGTTAGGGTTAGTTAGGTTTAGGGGTTAGGTTTAGGGTTAGGTTAGGGTTAGGGTTAGAGGTTAGGGTTAGGGTTAAGGGTTAGGGGGGTTTTATTAAAAAAAGGGGTTAGGGGGTAGGGTAGGTTAGGTAGGGTTAGGGTTAGGGGTAGGGTTTGTTAGGGTTAGGGTTAGGGTTAGGGTTAGGTTTAGGTTAGGGTTAGGTTAGGGTTAAGGGTTAGGTAGGGTTAGGGTTAGGGTTAGTTAGGGTTTAGGGTTAGGGTTAGGGTTAGGGTTTTAGGGTTAGGGTTAGGGTTAGGTTAGGGGTTAAGGTTAGGGTTAGGTAGGTTAGGTTAGGGTTAGGTTAGGGGTAGGGTTGGGTTAGGGTTAGGGTTAGGTTAGGGTTAGGGTTAGGGTGAGGTTAGGGTTAGTGTAGGGTTAGGGTTAGGTTAGGTTGGGTTAGGGTTAGGTTAGGGTTAGGGTAGGGTTAGGGTTAGGGTTAGTTAGGTTAGGGTCAGGGTTAGGGTTAGGGTTTAGGTTAGGGTTAGGTTAGGTTAGGGTAGGTTAGGGTGAGGGTTAGGGTTAGGGTTAGGGTTAGGGTTTAGGGTTAGGGTTATGGGTAGGTTAGGGTTATGGGTTAGGTTTAGGGTGAGGGTTAGGTTAGGTTAGGGTTAGGGTATAGGGAAGGAATAGGTAAGGGTTAGGTGTAAGGGTAAGGGGTATAGGGATAGTGGGGTAATAGGGTTTTAGGTTAGGGTAGGGTATAGGGATAGGGGATTAGGGTTCGGGTTTTCGGGTTCGGTATAGCTGGTAAGGGTTAGGTTAGGGTTAGGGTTAGGTAAGGGTTAGGGTAGGGTTAGTGTTAGGGATAGGGTTAGGATAGGTTAGGTGTTAGGTTAAGGGGGGGGGGGGGGTTAGGGTTTAGGGATTAGGTTTATGGGATTAGGGTTAGGGTTAGGGTTTCGGGTTAGGGTTAGGTTAGGGTTTAGGTTTAGTGTTAGGTTTTCTTGTGAGACAGGGGTAAGGATTAGGGTTATGTGTTAGTGAGTCTGAATAAGTGGTAAGTGATAACGGGAACGGTATCGGGTAAGGTTTTCGGGAATTAGGTTAAAGGGATATAGTGTATCGGGATAGGGTTAGGGTAAGGGAACGGGAACGGGATCGGGTTAGGGATTCGAGGGATAGGGTTCGGGAACGTGTATTCGTAACGTGGAACGGAGTAACGGTAAATGTAAAACTTGATCAGGTACGTGAACGGGATACGTTGAACTGGTAACTTATACTTGAACGTTGTACGGTAAACGGGAACGGGAACGTGGTATACGTGTTGATCGCTAACTTGTACGGGAACATGTGAACGGTAACGTTAACTTGGAACTTGTAACTTGTGAACGTTGTAACGTACTTGAACTTGAACGGTAACTGGAACATGTAACTTGAAACTTGTAACGTGTAACTGTGAACGTGAAAGTTACCGTGTTACTTAAAGTGGAACGTTGAACTGAACTGTGAACGTTAACTTTAACGTACTGGAACGGGTACTGTATACGTTAACTGGATAAGGTAACGTGGAACTAGGTAAGGTTAACGTTGGGTATACGTGAACGGTTAACGTTAACATGTGAACGTTAACGTGTTAAACTTAGCGTTAACGTTTACTCTGTTAACGTTAACGTCTTTACTGTAACGTGATCGGTAACGGTTTAACGTTAACCATGTGTTAACTGAGAAACTTGAAACTTTAACTGGAACGTTGTTTATCGGGAACGGTAACGGTGAACGGTTACTGTAACTGGAACGATTAACGGGTAAACTTAACGGTAACGGAACGGTGAACTGTTAACTTTAACTTTAACGGTAACGTGTAACTTTAACTTTAACTTTATTACTTGAAAGCTTAATTTAACGTTTAGACGTTACATTGGTGTATTTTTTATTGTTTTAACTTAACTTTAAATTTAACTTTAATTGTTAACTTTAATTTAACTTTAACTTTAACGTTAAACTTAACTTTAACTTTAACTTAATTTTAAAACTTTAACTTTAATTTTTAACTTAACTTTAACTTTAACTTTAACGTTAACTTTAACTTAGGTAACTGAAACCCTTTTTAAACTTAACTTTAACTTTAACTTTAACGTTAACTTTTTAACGTTAACTTGAACTTTTAACTTTAACATGTACTTTAACTTAACTTTGAACTTAACTTAACTTTAACGTTGTAACTTTAACTTGAACTTTAAAGCTTAACTTTAACTTTAACGTGTAACTGAATATGTAACTTTAACTTTAACGTTAACTGTGAACTTTAACCTTTAACTTTGTAACTTTAACATTTAACTTGTAACTGTAAACTTAACTTTAACTTTTACTTGAACTTTAACGGTGAACTTGTAACTTTAACTGTTAACAGTGATGGAACTTAACGTTAACTTAACTTTGAACTTAACTGGAACTTTAACTTTAACTTTAACTTAACTTTAACTTAAACTTAACTTTAACTGTAACGTTAACTTTAACTTTAACTTAACTTTTAACTGGTAACTTTAACTTGAACTTAACGTGTAACTTTAACGTTAATTTTTAAACTTTAACTTTAACTTTAACTGAACGTTAACTTTAACGTGTAACTGTAACTTTAACGTTAACTTTAACTTTAACTTTAACTTGAACTTAACTTAACTTAACTGAACTTTAACTTTACGTTAACTTTAACGTTAACTTTAGAACCTTTAACGTTAACTTATAACTTAACTTTAACTTTAACTTTAACTTTAAACTTAACTGTTAACGTAACTGTTAACTTTAACTTAACTGTAACTTTAACTTTTAACGAACTTGTAACGTTAACTTTAACTTTAACGTTAACTTAACTTTAACTTAACTTGTAACTTTGAACTGTAACTTAACTTAACCTTTAACTTTAACTTTAACGTAACTTGTAACTTAACTTTAACGTAACTTTAACTTTAATTTTAAACTGTTAACTTTAACTGTTAACTGTAACTTGTAACTTAACTTTAACTTTAACGTTAACTTTAACTTTAAACTTTAACTTTAACTTTAACTGTGTAACTTTAACTGTTAACTTTAACTTTAACTTTAACTTTAACTTTA
>JAPXFY010000028.1:50296721-50316721 GCA_030674185.1 Monoplex corrugatus
TGTAATGGTATAACTTGCTTCAAATCGAATCTTGTGATGCAACAGGTTGTTCTGGTCGTCATACGTGTTGGGAATGTACAGTAGGAGGTTTGGGATTGGGTTAGAAAATCCACTACAAACTTGTGTCTGTATGGGATAGTAACCTCTGCTTTCACCCACCGTTTTGTCATGTCTGCTCACTGTCCATGTTCTGTCAATGTGGTTCTTGTTTGGCTGCCAGTAGGGCCAGTTGGTCTCCATGTGCAACCATCTTGGTGTTACCATTTGATACGCACTTCTTCTGCCGTACGCTCCCATAAGCTGGTCATGCATAGTTATCTCCCCTAGCTGGTGGTACTCGTCTTGGTACTGGTTTCTCAGCATCCATTCTGGATAGGACAGTAGCATCCAATTGCTATCATCAGCAGATGATCTTGTCCACTTGAAATTAAACGGATTTCCCTGTCCTGGTCTGTATACCACTGATGGTAGGTTGTTTCTGTCTGTGTAGCCGTGTCTTACGTCAGCTCTTGCTCCCCAGCTAATCTCTGGTAGTCTTACCGTTTCTGTGTTCAGTTCCTGTCTTGCTGTTATCCACTCGTCTTCGTTACTGTCGACTTCAAAGTCCCAGAACTTGACAAAGTTTTCAGGGTTACTGAATCTCTGTATGGTATCTTTATGAATCCTCATATAGATCTGGCTATTTGGAACCAGTGCTGGTATCATTGTACCGTTTGCGCTGATGGCCTTGCTTTCGAAGCTCTGTCCGTTGCTGAACACGATACTTATTGCTTTGGGTCTCCAGGCAGCGTACTGTCTTGTATGCTTGAGCCATGTCGAACCCACCACATAGTTCTGTAGGTGACTAACAGGCACAGCGCAGAGACCGCTCCTATGGCCATATCCGTCTCGCCCAATGTACATGGCAGGCGTGTCGTAGTTCTCCAACTCGAAGATGAAGTTTCTTCTGAACGTTTTGGTGACATAGTTGTTGGGACTAGTATTAGCACTAGTTGTGGTACTATCAACTCCAGCCATAATGATAGACTGTTTGCAACCAAGGTATTCACCCTTCTTTTAAAGATGTTTTTGGCCAATGGCTCTTTTAGTTTGAACTTTTAATTGCAACAATAAACACCAATCACACGCATTCTTACTCTGTCTTCTTGGCCTTGGCTTCCTTCTGTTCCTCCTCGTCTTCGTCTCTGGCTCGTTTTCTTTTCCTGTCTCCTCTTCCTTCTATGTACACGTTTGTCACGTTTCCGCTGCATATGCTGAGGCCGTCGGGCATGTCCTCCTCGTCGGTTTCCTCAACCAGGCTTGGTTCTGGCTGGTGCTGTGTGGTGAGTTCTGGGGGCGACACAAGCATTCCTGGGAGACATAGTTTTTGACTTTAGTCAAACACAATCCAGTCAACACACAAGAAAGAACACAAAAGAAATGTACAAGTACGTACTCAAAGATGCAGTCAAGGCCTACATCAGACACTACAGAAAAAGAGGAACATCCTACAACTGGATCACAGGAGCAACAGAAGTGGGATTAGCCTATTTGTGGCCAAAACTCGTACAGTTTGTGCAAGCAGCAACAAAGACACTCAATGCAGCAGAAAAAACAGAAGCACAAAGCAAGTTTAGCTTCCCCAAAGACAATGTCAAACTGGAAAACATCCTTAGAAACTTCTGGGCCATTGTGTACAACGTTGGAATGGAGAAAAACCCCAGTGATGCAGAAAGTATCACAGACATGGAACCGGCAGGCACACTGTTTGGAGAAGCATCCATGAAAGCCACAAGATGGTTACTCAACCAAGGCACCAAATTCAATTTGCCCTTTGGAATGAAATCAAATCATGTCAGAAAAAGAAGAGACATTACATACGTGGAACCAACACAAGTCACAGTACAAGAAGCCTACTTATGGATCTATCTCACACAGGCGGGATATACAATACAGTGGCCAGAAGCAGAAACCAACGTCTTCACAATACTTCAACAACTTCAAATGATGTACAACCAAGAAGGAGAAAACATATTACACGCTCTCAAACAAAAACAAGTGTACTCACATGCCAACAAAGATTGGGAACAAAGCAGTCATCACAAGTACATCACAGACTACATGTGGATGGCAGCAAGTACCATGGAAACGGCAGATCTCACCTACGCATTTCCAGATGCACTCACAGTACCAGAATTCTGGAACAACGTACCAACAGAACTCAAAGCAAAACTCAAAACCATGGCCACAAAAAACCAACTCATCCCACCAGAATGCACCAAAAACTGGGACGACATTGGCAAATGCACCAACTTCAAAATGTACTCCATGGTCCTCAAACCAGACAAGGCAGACATCGAAACGGTCAACCCAAGCCTCGAAGTAGACCTGCCAGCAAAACTCTACCTCCACCCCAAAAAAGGGCTCCCCCTTACTATTAATCTTTGAAATATGGGAACAATAAAGCATTTTTAAAACAAAACAAGTCTTATCTAGTGATGATATTAAAAATGTTGTATGTGGATGTTTATTAAAAATGGCCATCCCTAACCCTAACCCTTAACCCCTACCCCTAACCCTACCCTACCCCTAACCCTAACCCTAACACCCCCCTAACCCTAACCCTAAACCCCTAACCCTTAACCCTCACCCTAACCCCAACCCTAACCCTAACCCTAAACCCTAACCCTAACCCTAACCCTTAACCCCTAACCCTAACCCTCACCCTAACCCCTCACCCTTACCCTCATCCCTAACCCTACCTTAACCCTTAACCTTTACCCTTAACCCTACCCCTTAACCCTAAACCCTCACCCTAACCCTTAACCCTCACCCCTAACCCAACCCTCACCCTAACCCCTACCCCTCACCCTAACCCTAACCCCAACCCCAACCCTACCCCCTAACCCTAACCCCTAAACCTAACCCAACCCAACCTAACCCTAACCCCTAACCTTAACCCTCACCCTAAACCCAACCCTAACCCTAAACCCTCACCCCTAACCCTAACCTAACCCTAACCCTAACCTCACCCCTAACCCTTATCCCTAAACCTAACCCTACCCCTAACCTAACCCTAACCCTCACCCCTACCCTCACCCTAACCCTACCCCTCACCCTAACCCTCACCCTTAACACTAACCCTACCCTAACCCTAACCCTACCCCTAAACCCTCACCCTAACCTAACCCTCACCCTAACCCTACCCCTACCTTAACCCTAACCCCTAACCCTACCCCTTAACCCTCACCCTTAACCCTAACCCTACCCCTAACCCCTCACCCTAACCCTCACCCTACCCCTACCTTAACCCTTAACCCTCACCCTACCCCTTAACCCTAAACCCTCACCCTAACCCTCACCCCACCCCTAACCTAACCCTAACCCCAACCCTAACCCTAACCCCTAACCCTACCCAACCCTAACCCTAACCCTACCCCTCACCCTAACCAACCCTAACCCTACCTTAACCCTAAACCCTAACCCAACCCTAACCCTACCCCTTAACCCTAACCCTTAACCCTAACCCCAACCCCTAACCCTATCCCAACCCTAACCCAACCCTAACCCTACCCCTTAACCCTACCCCTTAACCCTAACCCAAACCCTCACCCAACCCTAACCTAACCCTACCCTACCCCTAACCCAACCCCAACCCTAACCCCTAACCCATCAAAATCACATTACGTATCACACACCATGTCACACCCCACATTCACATTAGACATCACACTGCATCAAACATCACACACCACACACATCACACACAACATCACACTGCATCACACGTACACCACATCACACATGTGACACATCACACTGCATCACACACCACATCACACCAAACATCACATCACACTGCATCACACACATCACACCACATCATGTCACACTGCATCACACATCACACACTACATTTCACACATCACACACCACACTTAACACATCACACACTACACTTCATACATCAAAGATCACACACTACACTCCATACATGACAATCCATACATCACACAGCACATGCCACACACCACACATCACACACCACAGTCACACATCCCACATCAAACATCACACAATACGCATCACATACACAAATCACACACATCAAACTGTTAGGACTGCAGTTTGCTAAGGGAGAAAAATTTGTCCTTCTATAACAGAAAAGAAGATCGATGACAGCAAAGGGGCATCCAGGAGTCATGACCCCCATAGAATGTCAGCAGGTAAGGGCCAAATCACTCTTAGGATGTGTGTTGTATGTGCTGTGTGATGTATGGAGTGTGAAGTATGGAGTGTAATGTGTGATGTTTGATGAGTGAAATACAATTTTATGTGATGTTTGATGTGTGAAGTGTGGTGTGTGATGTGTGAAGTGTGGTGTGTGATGTGTTAAGTGTGGTGTGTGATGTGTGATGTTTAAGTGTAGTGTGTGTGTGTGGAGTGTGAAGTGTGAAGTCTAGTGTGTGATGTGTGATGCAGTGTGATGTGGTGTGATGTATGATGTGTGTGATGCAGTGTCATGTGATGTGGTGTGGTGTGTGATGTGGTGTATGTGGTGTTCGATGTGATTATGTGGTGTGCTGTGTGGTGATTCGGTGTGATGTGGTTTGTGATGTGGTGTGATGTGTTATGCAGTGTGGTGTGTGATGCATGATGAAATATGTTATGTGATGTGGTGTGAGATGTGTGATGAGATGTGTGACATGCGATGTGGTGTGTTGTGTGATGTGGTGTGTGGTATGTGATGTGATGGTATGTGATGTGGCATGTGATGTGTGGTGCGAGTCAACAGGCGCTGTATATTATCAGGTGAGTCACTATCTTGAAGTTGGGTGTCATCAGCATAGAAGTGGTGTTTTATAGAGTGGGAGTTGATGATGGTGGACAGGGGGAGGTATAAAGAGTGAAAAGAACAGGGCCAAGGACAGATCCTTGTGGAACACCACAGGTCAGGTATGCAGGTTGAGAGTAAGTGCCATTGATGAGAACAGTTTGTTTTCTGTTTGATAAATACGAAGTGAAAAAGGAGAGAGCAATGTCAGAGATGCCAAAAGTATGATGAAGTCTAGAAAGGAGAATACCATGGCCAATGGTATCGAAAGCTGCAGACAGATCAAGGAGTGTGAGGAGAGAGACTTTGCCAGTATCAGTTGCAAGGAGGAGATTGTTGAGAATGTGTAGTAGGGCAGTTTCAGTGCTATGGCACTGGCGGTAGGCTGACTGGAAAGGATTGAGGAGATTGTTGGCAGACAGGTGAGAGTTCAGCTGGTTGAGGACGACTTTTTCAAGGAGTTTTGACAAGAAAGAGAGATTAGAGATAGGCCTGTAATTTTTCAGTTCATTTGGGTCTAAATTGTGTTTCTTGAGGAGAGGGTGAACAATAGCAGACTTGAAAGAATCTGGGACAGTTCCAGTTTGAAAAGAAGTGTTGATGATGTCAGTGATGAATGGGAGGAGAGTAGGGAGACAATCGGAGTAGAGAGAACCTGTAAGCACCCAGCACGCACGCTTGTCGAACACAGAGTATGCAGACCATGCATCGACATACAGCTTGCACAGAGTGAGCCAAACGTCATGCTTACACGCAAATGACGAAAATCAGAATGCTAGCAATCAAAGAAAGAAAGAAACAAACAAACAAACAAACAAAGCGACAAACAAACAAACAAACAAAAGACACCAACAACGACTTGCACTGTCAGTAGAAACACTCATCTCACTGAATAAAGACCCCCACCATGAAAACACAAGGATAACAATACATGTATCAACACCAACTGAATATGCTTGAGAGAGATATTTAGCAGACATAATCCGCGAGGAAACGATTTTACAAAAGGGTGGAACACATGTATTCATGAGCTGGCGACTAGTCATTTATCTTTTGGTGTCGTTTTTCATGTGGGATACAAGACCTCTCCTGGAGGAACATGTTCTTTCACAAAAGCCGCGTAGACACCGGTCCTGTGGCCTTGGGGTCTGCTTCAGCTGGTCCCGTTGTCGGTGAGCAGTTGTGCGAGGGGACGTCCAATCCTCTTCCCACTCTCTCGACTGTTGATGATCGTAGATCTACTGGACTAGTGCCCTGTCACGTGTAGAATGTTGTCATCGGGAGAAGCTTTGTTGTTCAGAGTATCAATATCCTGGCTTTTGATAATGTAGAACTTCTTCATCAGATACAGCTTTGTTGTTCACAGTATCAGTGGCTTTTGATCATGTAGAACGTCTTTATCAGATACAGCTTTGTTGTTCACAGTATCAGTGGCTTTTGATCATGTAGAACGTCTTTATCAGATACAGCTTTGTTGTTCACAGTATCAGTGGCTTTTGATCATGTAGAACGTCTTTATCAGATACAGCTTTGTTGTTCAGAGTATCAGTGGCTTTTGATCATATAGAACGTCTTCATCAGATAGAGGTTTGTTGTTCACAGTATCAGTGGCTTTTGATAATGTAGAACGTCTTTATCAGATACAGCTTTGTTGTTCACAGTATCAGTGGCTTTTGATCATGTAGAACGTCTTTATCAGATACAGCTTTGTTGTTCAGAGTATCAGTGGCTTTTGATCATATAGAACGTCTTCATCAGATAGAGGTTTGTTGTTCACAGTATCAGTGGCTTTTGATCATATAGAACGTCTTCATCAGATACAGCTTTGTTGTTCACAGTATCAGTGGCTTTTGATAATGTAGAACGTCTTCATCAGATACAGCTTTGTTGTTCACAGTATCAGTGGCTTTTGATCATGTAGAACGTCTTTATCAGATAGAGGTTTGTTGTTCACAGTATCAGTGGCTTTTGATCATATAGAACGTCTTCATCAGATACAGCTTTGTTGTTCACAGTATCAGTGGCTTTTGATCATGTAGAACTTCTTTATCAGATACAGCTTTGTTATTCACAGTATCAGTGGCTTTTGATCATGTAGAACTTCTTTATCAGATACAGCTTTGTTGTTCACAGTATCAGTGGCTTTTGATCATGTAGAACGTCTTTATCAGATACAGCTTTGTTGTTCAGAGTATCAGTGGCTTTTGATCATATAGAACGTCTTCATCAGATAGAGGTTTGTTGTTCACAGTATCAGTGGCTTTTGATCATATAGAACGTCTTCATCAGATACAGCTTTGTTGTTCACAGTATCAGTGGCTTTTGATAATGTACAACGTCTTCATCAGATACAGCTTTGTTGTTCACAGTATCAGTGGCTTTTGATCATGTAGAACGTCTTTATCAGATAGAGGTTTGTTGTTCACAGTATCAGTGGCTTTTGATCATATAGAACGTCTTCATCAGATACAGCTTTGTTGTTCACAGTATCAGTGGCTTTTGATCATGTAGAACTTCTTTATCAGATACAGCTTTGTTATTCACAGTATCAGTGGCTTTTGATCATGTAGAACTTCTTTATCAGATACAGCTTTGTTGTTCACAGTATCAGTGGCTTTTGATCATGTAGAACGTCTTTATCAGATACAGCTTTGTTGTTCACAGTATCAGTGGCTTTTGATCATATAGAACGTCTTCATCAGATACAGCTTTGTTGTTCACAGTATCAGTGGCTTTTGATAATGTAGAACGTCTTTATCAGATACAACCCAGGAAAACCCAGTCTCTCTGGTAAACCTGCCCTCCTGCCCCAGCCATCCAGGAGCAGCTACACAGTAAGTGGAGGAGGACAAAAAGTAATGTTGGTGGAAATGAAGAACTCTCCTCCGACACTTAAATGGCCTAAGCCCGCGCTTCCTGGAGGAGGTCTTTTCTTTTTGACGTGGTGTTAGCCCTAATATGGCTTTAGTGGTCGGCTGGGCTATAAGCAATATGAACTGAACTGAACGATCTGTTTTGTGTCAGTCTTCTATTTCTTTGCACTTTGTTTTCAGCCAGGCTTCTCTAGCTTCATCACACCTATTCCTGATTTCTTTATCTTCCTGTATCTTTTGTCTTTTCTCCATGCCTTCCTCCGTTCTTCCATCAAGCCTGGAATTTCTTTTGTCATCCACTTCTTTTTTGCTTTTCCATGTACTCTAGGGATTTCTTCACAAGCTTCATTTATCGAATTTCTCAACTTTGTCCATTGTTCCTCACTGTCACCAACGTCTTCCAGTGCACTTAGTTTATTTTGAACATGTACATTAAACTTTTTACGTGTCGCTTCATGTCTTTAAAAGCCCAAGATTTAGTTTGATATTACTTTTGGTCTGTTTTCTTTTCCTTAGTTCCAGCCTAAATCTTTCCATTACAGGTAAAACAAAGTATGACTGCTGGATCTTGAGGGTAAAACACAAAACATCAAAAAGTACCTTGTTTGTAAGAGATCCTTTGGAGGATAAAAACACAACGTTTAGAACCCAGGCCCTTTGTCAAGTGAAAGACAAGTGGAAAATAAAATTGACAGAGCAGCTGGGACTGAGTGAGTGAGTGTTACAACAACAACAACAACAACAAAAGAAAAGGAAAAACAAAAAACAAAACAACAACAAAAAACAAACAAAACAAAAAATGAAGGGGTGGGGATGGAGTGGGGGAGAAGAGGGGGAAACAGTAGAGATTAGTAGGACAGGGAAAGAACCCGGGCCCCACTACGCGTCGGCGGTTCTGGTGTTCAGGCCCGCCGGCTGGACTGTTCCCACTCGGTGGATGATGCAGTTCTCCATATATTTCCTGTATTGTCGGTCTCTGGTGTTTTTGCCACACTGCTGAAATCTGTGCATGGACGTAGCTGTGTTGAGGGCTATTGAAATGGTGGCCTATTGGGTTGTTGTTGTTCAGTTTCATGGATCTTAAATATTCCACAAAACGGTCGTCCAAAGAGCGGTATGTCTCACCCACATACAGTTTGGGGCACACTGAGCATTATTATATTAAACTACTTACCAATTACTTTTTTGTGATTTTAATTACATAGAAGGTATGCGACTGAAATGGTATACCTGGACCCTCAATGTAGGGTTGGGAGACAGACTTGGTGAGAACACAGATAATCTGTGGTTGAGGCACTATATGTGTATGCCTTCTGTTGTCTTTGCGTGTGTGTGTGTGTGTGTGTGTGTGTGTGTGTGTGTGTGTGTGTGTGTGTGTGTGTGTGTGTGTGTGTGTGTGTGTGTGTGCGTGCGTGGGTGCATGTGCGTGTGTGTGCGCCCGCGTGTGTGTGTGTACATCTGATTTGGTGGGTTTTGTTTGTTTGCTTGGTTGGTTTTGTCTGTGTTTGTTTATTGTGCCTATGAAAATATTGTAAATAAAAGTAGGTTTGAATTTGTGAACCCGTCATGTTGGTGTTCAGTTTGGTTGAGTTGCTGTGTGTGTGCAGAAGCAGGGCAGGGTTGTATCTGGGGATTTCTTTCCTGTTTTCCTGTTTTCTGTTTTGTTTGTTCACACCTTAGCATGGTCTGACACAGTGATTTACAGTAATCATGTATGATTACCATTGTCATTGTTTGTTTGTTCACACCATAGCATGGTCTGACACAGTGATTTACAGTAATTATGTATGATTACCATTGTCATTGTTTGTTTGTTCACACCATAGCATGGTCTGACACAGTGATTTACAGTAATCATGTATGATTACCATTGTCATTGTTCACACCATAGCATGGTCTGACACAGTGATTTACGGTAATCACGTATGATTACCATTGTCACTGTTCACACCTTAGCATAGTCTGACAATGATTTACAGTAATCATGTATGATTACCATTGTCATTGTCCAGAGGTCAGTACCAAGCTGAAAGCAGAGTGTGAGGATCAGCAAGTTCATAAACAACATTGTTCCCCTTGTCAAGATGATACGCCATTGTGTCACAGCTGTTACAAGTTTGTACCTGAATATATTGTCAAACTGGTCACGAACCGTCAAGCAAACATTTACAAGAAGGCTCAGGAGTACTGCAGTTCCGTGAACGGCACATTTGGGATACCTAATTGTGGCAAAGCAGACATCCGTGGCATGAAAGGACGGAGAGTGAAGGATGTGGAAATTCTGACTGGTGTACGACTGGGAGATTTGTCGTCCCCCAATATGTACAGACACAGTCCTATTAATTACGATGACTCTGTTTTTCATCACTTTTTTGATGTGAATAGTTTTACAACTCCCATATTGCCAAAAGGTTACATGCTCAGAATTTATGCCAGCAATGGATACACAACAAAGACATATGAAGAGCTTTTCCTAGCGTCACGGTTATACGGGGTAATTTGTGAATTCAGAAATAACCCAGAGACCCCTCACCGCTTCAGAGCTATATCATTAACCAGCACACAGTTTTTGCTGCACACACGACACCCGTCTCTGTTGACGTGTCAAAAGGGTCACGTGACACACGATTTTCTTCTGTGTAATTCACATCACTGGGATGTTTGTGGTCACGGGTACACGACTCTTTGCTCTTTTGCCAGTCAGTCGTCAGGCACCCATGCCGTAGTTGACCCTAAGGATCAGCACGTCACTCCAGTTCCTATGTTCATGTGTGACGACACGGTCACCGCGCTGTCCTACACATTGGTGTGTGACTTCAGACCTGACTGTCAGGATAACAGTGATGAATCTTTCTGTCAACATCCTCCTTGTGTCAACATGTTTACCTGTACTAACGGTCAGTGTGTGCTCCATGACAACATGTGTGACATGGTATTTCATTGCCATGACAAATCAGATGAGGCCAATTGTTTTCACCATCAATTTCATGGTCACAAATTTCTGCCATCCCCAGTTTTTATCGATTTTGATGGCAACATAATGTTCACTTCCACCACCATGAAGTCCAACGAGTCCTGTCCTGACACTCACTATCGTTGTCCTGGTGAACTGAATGACTGCCTGCCTGTCTACACACGATGCAATGGATTGTATGACTGTATAGACCACGAGGACGAGGAGGGCTGTAAGGACATGCAGTGTCCAGGGTTCTTCCGATGCAGAGGTTCTAGAGTGTGTGTACATGGCGATCACCTGTGTGATGGCTGGTCTCACTGTCTGATGCATGATGATGAAATGTTCTGTGATGTGACCTGTCCTGTGGGCTGTTTGTGTCATGGACATACCTTCCTGTGTTTCCAGCCTTTCTATGCGTCACTCTTCTCTCAGCTGCGGTATCTGGATGCCACAGGCTCAGGTATGAATCTTTCTTCTGTGAGTAACAATACATATCTTATCCATCTGAGTCTTGCCCAGTGCTCTTTGACACTTCTGTCTGATACAGCAGCCTTGTGCAACTTAAGGTTTCTTGACCTCAGTGGCAACAAACTGCAACACGTCAATATGACTCACATTGCCCATTTACTAAATCTACAAACGCTTTCTCTATCCAAGAACTCTCTCGTCTCGCTGTATTCTGATCCTTCATCTAGAACCCTGCAGACTGAGTTGAATGCCATTGACCTGTCACACACTACATTGACAATGTTGGACTCTCAGGTTTTGTCCCAGTTCTCAGCTTTGCAGAAACTCCGCTTATCTTTGACTGCTATTCACACTATCAGCCCCAGTGGTTTTCAGTTCTCACCACGCTTAGCTGAACTGTACATGGATGGCAGTCCTGTAAAAAACGTTTCCATCCGACATTTTCAAAGATCTTTTTTATCTGCATTACATATCAACACAAAACTATAAACTCTGTTGTAAAGAAATCCTCCCGAGCAATTTCGATGACGCCTCCTGCTTTGCTCCCAAAGATGAAATGTCATCATGCGAAGATTTACTGCAATCAGGAATGTACCGAGTGTTTCTCTGGCTGATCGGCTGTCTGTCACTGACTGGTAACGTTTTCTGTCTGATCATTCGTTTGTGTGCATGGAAGATGTCCTCTTCCAGTGGCTACAGTGTGTTTGTTACCAGCCTGACCATGGCAGACTTTCTGATGGGTGTCTATATTGCTATCATTGGAGTGGCTGATGAACTGTACCGTGGCAAATATCTCCATCATGATGACACTTGGATGAACAGTGTGGCCTGTAAGGTGGCTGGTTTTCTGTCTCTGTTGTCCAGTGAAGTATCAGCTCTAATGATCTGGCTTATTACGCTCGATCGATTTATTGTCCTTCGATTTCCATTCAGCACCTTGCGATTTGACAAAACATCAGCAACAGTGGCTTGTCTGTTGACTTGGTTGGTTGGATGCTTTCTTGCCTTGTTCCCTTTACTTCCAGTGACATCACACTGGGAGTTTTACAGTCAGACAGGTATCTGTATTCCGCTCCCAGTTACACGGCGAAGTTTCAAGGGGCGAATGTATTCTTTCAGTGTTTTAATCGTTTTTAATTGTGTTCTGTTTTTATTTGTTTCTGCAGGCCAAGCTTTCATCTATTGGTCAGTACAGAAGAATGCTTTGACAAACAACACGACCAAAATTTCACGTGACCTGACCGTAGCTCGGCGGTTGATCAGTGTGGCTGTGACTGATTTCATGTGCTGGTTTCCCATTGGTCTTTGTGGAATGCTGTCATCGGCTGATGTTCCAATTCCTGGAGAAGTGAACGTGGCCTTGGCTATCTTCATTCTGCCCCTCAACTCCGGTCTTAATCCCTTCATGTATACTTTTAACACTTTGGCAGAAAAGCAGAGAAAATCAAAAGAAGCAAAACTGTTAAAATGGTTAGAATCCCATACTGATTCATACACAAGCTGATTGCTTCACTACAGACTGGTTTTGTTATGACTTATATGTCTTTAATCTGATGTCTTATCTCTTTCTTCAAATCTCGTGACCAGCGTGTTTCTTGGCGGGGACTCATGGGACATAGCAGTTTCAGTTTCAGTTTCTCAAGATGACGTCTCCGCGCTCGGAACGAATTCCATATGCACTAGCATCAAAGGTGCCACTGTATGGTAACCGTGGCACTTGCCTTAAGCCTGCACATAAACCCATGAGAAGGCCAGGTCTTGAGGGCCTATTTAGACTATGTTTTACCTAGTCTATACATGTATTTTATACTAGTATTTTATTAGACTACCACCAGAATAATCTTGGATACATGTAAATGACATGTGTATGTGTGTATCTTACCTTCAAAAAAGAAACACACATATGAAGTAAATAAACAAATCACTAAAGGTCTGAATCACAACACTACTAGCTATTCTGTATAAACTCGTCTCACATGACAGACCCCCCCCCCCCCTCTCCTAGTCAATGCCCCAAATACGCAGCCATCTATCAACGAGGTGAAGCCAATATTTTCTTAATCATAGGTAAGTAAGTGAATGAGTAAGTAAGTAAGTAAGTAGTAAGTAAGTAGGTAAGTAAGTAAATAGGTAAGTAAGTGAATGAGTAAGTAAGTAAGTAAGTAGGTAAGTAAGTAAGTAAGTAAGTAGGTAAGTAAGTAAATAGGTAAGTAAGTAAGTAGGTAAGTAAGTAAGTAGGTAAGTAAGTAGGTACGTAAGTAAGTAGATAAGTAAGTAAGTAAGTAAGGTAAATAAGTAAATAAGTAGGTAAGTAAGTAAGTAGGTAAGTTAAGTAGGTAAGTAAGTAGATAAGTAGGTAAGTAAGTAGGTAAATAAGTAGGTAAGTAAGTAAGTCAGTAGGTAAGTAAGTAAGTAGGTAAGTAAGTAAGTAGGTAAGTAAGTAGTAAGTAAGTAAGTAGGTAAGTAAGTAAGTAGGTAAGTCGGTAAGTAAGTAAGTAAGTAGGTAAGTAGGTAAGTAAGTAGGTAAGTAAGTAAGTAAGTAAGTAGGTAGGTAAGTAAGTAGGTAGGTAAGTAAGTAAGTAAGTAAGTAGGTAAGTAAGTAAGTAAGTAAGTAGGTAAGTAAGTAGGTAAGTAGGTAAGTAAGTAAGTAAGTAAGTACGTAAGTAAGTAGGTAAGTAAGTAAGTAAGTAGGTAAGTAAGTAGGTTAGTAAGTAAGTAAGTAAGTAATGGTAAGTAAGTAAGTAGGTAAGTAAGTAAGTAGGTAAGTAAGTAGGTAAATAAGTAGGTAAGTAAGTAAGTAGGTAAGTAAGTAAGTAAGTAGGTAAGCAAGTAGGTAAGTAGGTAAGTAAGTAGGTAAATAAGTAAGTAGGTAAGTAAGTAGGTAAGTAAGTAAGTAGGTAAGTAAGTAAGTAAGTAGGTAAGTAAGTAAGTAGGTAAGTAAGTAGGTAAGTAAGTAAGTAGGTAAGTAAGTAAGTAGGTAAGTAAGTAAGTAAATAGGTAAGCAAGTAAGTAGGTAAGTAAGTAAGTAGGTAAGTAAGTAAGTAAGTAAGTAGTAGTAAATAAGTAAATAGGTAAGTAGGTAAGTAAGTAAGTAGGTAAGTAAGTAAATAGGTAAATAAGTAAGTAGGTAAGTAAGTAGGTAAGTAAGTAAGTAGGTAAGTAAGTAAGTAGGTAAGTAAGTAGGTAAATAAGTAAGTAGGTAAGTAAGTAGGTAAGTAAGTAAATAGGTAAGTAAGTAAGTAAGTAGGTAAGTAAATAGGTAAGTAAGTAAGTAGGTAAGTAAGTAGGTAAGTAAGTAAATAGGTAAGTAGGTAAGGAAGTAAGGAAGGAAGTAAGGAACGAAGTAAATAAGTAGGTAAGCAAACAAGTAAATAAGCAGGCAAGTAAGCAAGCAAGCAATCGAGCGAGTGAGTAAGTGAATAAGAAGTAAGTAAATAAGTGAATAAATAACTACCAAAAAAAAAAATACATGTATATATCCACATGCCCACACACAGACCTATACACAGACATTCATACATACTCACCCATATCGACACAGCATGATGGCCAACAACAGCAGTACAACAACAGCAGCAACAACGACACCAGCAAAGAGGAGACACCCATATGTACATATCATGACCAATTTACAGACATATCTGGATAACAATCAACAAACAGCCCACAAACACACACAGACGGTTTGGCCAACTTGCTTTTTCTTCAGTTGTCTGTTTCTTTTCTTCACTTTTACTTTATCTGTGTTGCACGCTGTAAGAAACTGTGCAGTGTTACTTTTGAGATGACACCGATTTGGTCTTACTAATGAGAGCTCTTGTTTTTCCTTTCTTAGTGGATTTCCGGCCACTTCCTCTATTTATTCCTTTTTGGGTAAGGCGTTCGATAGTATGATGACTCACATTTTGTTCACGAAGATATGATTTGAAGTGTCTAAGGACCTCAGACTTTCCCACATGGAGAATTTTTGTTGTAGTAGCAATTCCTGCAAGTTTATCGGCCCGTTCATTTCCTTTAACACTAGCATGTCCAGGACAGTAAATTCACGTGAGACTTTTTAGGTTGATACTGTTCATTGCTTTGTGCCATTCTGGGGACCCCACTCCGTTTTGCACTTTTTGAAGTAGATTTATTGAGTCAGTCAGGATGAAGGCTTGACTTTCTTTCATGTCGTCATCCAGTGAGGTTAGCCATGAGACACACAGACAGTCAAATCAGGACGGTATTGTATTGTAATTGCATAGGGTTGGATGGCGATAAGAACCGCGGGCATCTGAATATAACCTCTATAACATTTAATCATGTGTGTACGTGCATGCACACACACACTCACACACACACACACACACACACACACACACACACACACACACACACACACACACACACACACACACACCACACATGCACACACAAACACAAGCACACACATACATGTAAAATACACTTATACACATATTTCTCTCTCTCTCTCTGTCTCTGTCTCTCTCTGTCTCTCTGTCTCTGTCTGTCTCTCTCTGTCTCTGTTTCTCCCTCTCTCCCTCTCTCTCTCTCTCTCTTTCTTGATATCTCCAAGTAAACATTGAACACAAAAATGCTCACACACAACACACACACACACACACACACACACTAACAAACAAACACAGACACACACAACACACACACACTCACAAACAAACAAACACACACACACTCACAAACACAAACACATACACGCACATATACACTCACAAACACACACACACACACAAACACACACACATACACACGCACACACACACAACATACACACCACACACACACACACACACACACACACACACACACACAACACGCACACACACACGAACGCACACACACACACCCTCACGCACAAACACACACAGACACATACATACAACACACACCACGCACATACACACACAAACACATATTCACACACACACACACACACACTTACATACACTACACATACACACACACACATACCACACACAACAAACACACACACAAAACGCATATTCACACACACACACACACACACACACACACACACACACACACACACACACACACACACACACACACACACACACACACTAAAACAAAAAACAAAAAGCAAAACCTCGCACACACAGAAATATGCAACAAGTCTGCGACAACTAGATTAATATAAGAGAAACAACTTTGTACACTTTCTTCATCATATATAATGATTATCTCCCTTTAAATCGTTACCGGTTTTGTTCTCGAGACACACGCACACGCACGCACACACACACACACACACACACACACACACACACACACACACACACACACACACACACACACACACACATACACACACGCACACAAACACAAACACAAACGTACACGCACACGCATGCACGCAACGCGCACGCACGCAACGCGCACGCAAGCAATGGCACGCACGCACGCACACGCATAGACGTACACAAACACACGCACGCACCCACACGCACGCAAACACGCGCATGCTCACATATACAAACACGCACGCACACGCACAGACGCACGCACACATATGCACTCACGCACGCACGCATACGCACGCATGCACGCGCGTCAACGTGTATGCGCGCACGCACACTGACGTGTGCACGCGCACTCACACTCACGCAAGCTCACGCACGAGCGCGCACGCATATGCACACACGCAGAGAGAGAGAGCGAGAGAGAGAGAGAGGGAGAGATTTGTATTCGGGGTTGAGATTTTATGACCCCTGGTGATAAATTGGATGGAGTGGTCAGCGTCAGGGGCATATCTTTAGATGATCGATAACAGGCCCGTTCAGTGTTCATCATCATCATGGACTTCCATCTGTCTCTATCTCCTGTTGTCTCAGCATCTCTTCCATCCTCCTTGTCTTCAGCCACTCTGCAAGTCCGTCTAGTATTTTCTCCCTGGGTCTACCTAGTGCTCTCTTTCCCTCCAGCATTGCCGTTGTGACGAGGTGCTCAAATCCCCTTTCCTCATAAAATGGCCTGTAAATGTTGCCTGTCTTTTCCTAATCTTCCTTATGAATTATCTTGTTGTGTCTGCCTGCATCAAGACTGTCTCGTTTTTCTTTGCTGTCCATGGAACTCTCAACATCCTTCTTAGAAACTACATCTCGGCTGCCTCAATCTTGTTCTGGCTTTGTTTGTTGACTGTCCATGCCTCACAACCGTACAATAAAATCGGTTCTATATAACATTCAAGAACTCTCTTCCTGACGTTAATTGATAGGCATTTGTTGGTAAGAATGCTTGCCATCTTCTTGAATGCTGTTTTGGCTTGGCCGATTCTGCTGGCTATTTCTGATGCGCATCTGACGTCTGATGAAATGATCGTTCCCAGGTATTTAAACTTATCAACCTGTGTCAAGGTTGTGCCGTTTGCTGTTATATTATAAGCGATTACATGTTCAGTGTTATGATATGTAATCGCTTTACAATGACAGTCTATAGATAACAGGCCCGTTCAATGTTACGATATAATTATGGTCGCTTTACAATGATGCTGGAGAACAGGAGAGCCAACATGGAAAGACAAGTACACTCGTTCTTCAACCCCTCTGATTCCCTCAGCCATTCCACTAGTATCCTGCTTTGTCAACTATGACAGCAAAGCAAAACTTTAATCCTTTGACTCCTAACTCTATCTACCAGCTTTACTACAGGCAGTTACACGAGAGAAGCTCATGAATTTGCAAGTAAATGTAGTAGTAGATGGAGGCTGACCAGCTGTACATAGACATATGAGCTGACAAGTGATATTGTTGTGGGCACGCACTGTTAGGTTGTAGGCAGAGACAGAGAGGTAACTGGTGGATAGGGTGAGGGAATCAAAGGGTTAAAGTTTTGTTGATGGTAGATAGAGCGCAGGGGAGTTAAAGGGTTAAAAGTCAACCCCCACCCCCACCCCCACCCCATGGTCAGCAGTGCAAACTTGAAGTATGCAATAAAAAAAAAGTGAAGTACTCCTCTTGTGGTAATGAACCATTTCACTTCCTTACCGTGTCCACGACCTGAGTGGGATGAAGTGTGAAAGACAATTGATGGTACAGGACACATCCTGTCTTTCGTTCTTTCAACAGTCAGCTCGGAAGACAGAGCAATGCTTCTTCGTCTTTACTCCCCGCTGTCTGATTCTCAACTGACTGCTGTTCCTTTGGATCTGTCAGCGAGGTGGAGAGGGGGGACAAGTTGCATGGGCAACAGCCTGTCTTCCATATTACACTGCCCAGGCTTACATCCGTACATTCATCCACAAACACTCTGCACCTACGACCTGGAGAGGACACTCCAGCCTCGTTACTAACACTAGTGTCGGCACAACACGGGAAGCAACAGATACCGGTGATAAGTCATTGCTCAACTGGCGTAGAGCTGACGCCAGGGGTTGCTTTTGACGGTGGGAGAGACCTTCGTGTCTTACTGGACAGCTACCGCCCGCCTAAGTTGGCAGCCCCCAGCCAGTCCAGTTAGGTGCTGTCCCGCCACGACCTGCCTTCTTCATTGGGTGCATGAAGATTAGGAGAAAATCTGACAAGCAGGTCGTTAATTACCGCACCAGGCAAAAAGAAAAATTCAAATTCAAGAAACGGATCAGGAAAAGGATCAGCAGTGAAACTGGGCTGTTGGAATGTCCGAACAATGATGCCTGGGCTCTCCCAAGATCTGCAAGACATCAGCGACGCCAGAAAAACCGCCGTCATAAACAGCGAACTAAAGAGGCTCAATGTGGACATTGCCACTCTGCAGGAAACACGGCTGGCTGACTCAGGAACACTAAAGGAAAGGGACTTCACCTTCTTCTGGCAAGGAAAGAGTTCTGATGCCCCAAGAGAGTACGGAGTAGGCTTTGCAGTAAGGAACAGCCTGCTGAACATGATTGAACCAGGAAGCGGCGGTTCAGAGCGACTTTTGACTCTCCGCCTCAACACCAGCGAAGGCTATGTCACTCTCATCAGCGTTTATGCCCCAACTCTGTCCGCCTCTCCAGACGCCAAGGATGAGTTCTACGAAAATCTTGCATCAACCATAAGGAATATCCCCAGGACAGAACAACTTGTTCTCCTGGCAGCAAGAACTATTGCATTAACAACAACACCAACAGCATCCATCAGCAACAACAGTAACAACAACGATGACAACATCATCAACAAAAACTGCACAACGACAACAGCATCATTAAAAAGAGCTGTAAACAACAGCATCAATAACAATTACAACAACAACGATTTGAGTAGCCACAACAATCAACAACTGTAACAACAATATTATCATCAACAATAACAAGAAGAACGACAAGAAATGCAGCAACCAGAACAAGGGCGTCGACGACGACCAGACGAAGTATGAGACGATGAACAAGATCAATATAAACAAAGACAACGACGAGGACAAGAAGAAGAGCAATCTGAGCAAGAGCATAATCATCATGGACATTATCAACATCAGGAACTACATCAACATCATGAACAGCAGCAACGACAACAACTACAACAACAAAATGCACTTGAAGAAGAAGACGAGGATGACGGTAATGAACAGCAACAACAATTGCAGCAACAACAACAACAACAAGTACAACAACATTAGCAGCAGCCACCACCACAACCACAGCAACCACAAGGAACGCCAGAGCAAATGAACTTTTCAGTACTGTTTGTGTATCATCTCAGGATAGCCATTCACGAAAAACGAGAAGAAGCCCTTGCTGAAGTCCTTGACTACGAAAGACGGATGATTAACAGAGTCCTGGACCTTCACACAGAGTTACGTGTCCTGAACGACATCCGGAAGCTGTTTCTTCAGTTGTACCGGTTGATCAATAAGCTGAAGAGTATGGTATCTGAAGAAGAAGCCGCCATGTGCA
>JAPXFY010000028.1:50321721-50349221 GCA_030674185.1 Monoplex corrugatus
CTTTGGCGATCATGGCCCTCTATACGAATCTCTTGTCTCTTCAAGTACATCTCCCACCCTCTCTGTCTTCAGCCACTCTGCAAGTCCGTCTGACATTTTCTTCCTGGGTCTACCTGGTGCTCTCTTTACCTCCAGCCCTTCTGCTGCGACCAGGTGTTCCAATTTCTCCCACCTCATAACTGTCCATAAATGTTGCTTGTCTTTTCCTAATCTTTTCCTAATCTTCTTTATTAATGATCTTCTTGTGTCTTCCTCCTTCAAGACTGTCTAGTTTGTTTTCTTTGCTGTCCATGGAACTCTCAACATTCTTCTTAGACACCACATTTCAGTTTTGTTCTGGCCTTGCGTCTACCTCTCACAATCGTACAACGGTATCAGTTCTATGTAGTATCCATGAACTCGCTTCCTGTAGTGGAAAGGGGAAAGTAATCTCTGTTTGACTGGGAATTGAACCCTAGCCCCCTGACTTCCAGGGCAGGTGATCTAACCGCTGTGCTATCACCAGAGAGCAAAAGATGTCACCCATCACCCCTCACCCTTCACCATCATCCAGTTCGATGATTGCCAACGTAGCAGACGTCACAACAACTCTCCTCCATTTACTCCGGTCTTGACTTCTCTGTGCTACTTTGTAAGCCTTGGCACCGCTGATGTTGGTGATGTTGTTCGTATAGGAGGTGGGGCTGATGTTGGTGATGTTGTTCATATAGGAGGTGGGGCTGATGTTGGTGATGTTGTTCATATAGAAGGTGGGGCTGATGTTGGTGATGTTGTTCGTATAGGAGGTGGGGCTGATGTTGGTGATGTTGTTCATATAGGAGGTGGGGCTGATGTTGGTGATGTTGTTCATATAGGAGGTGGGGCTGATGTTGGTGATGTTGTTCATATAGGAGGTGGGGCTGATGTTGGTGATGTTGTTCATATAGGAGGTGGAGCTGATGTTGGTGATATTGTTCATATAGGAGGTGGGGCTGATGTTGGTGATGTTGTTCATATAGGAGGTGGGGCTGATGTTGGTGATGTTGTTCATATAGGAGGTGGGGCTGATGTTGGTGATGTTGTTCATATAGGAGGTGGGTGGTCTGCCCAGATTTTTTTTGGTCTCCATCTATCGTTGCAAAACTGTTGTCATTAGGGCTGTGTTGATGTTGTGGTTGAATGGCCGATGTGTGTGTGTGTGTGTGTGTGTGTGTGTATGTGTGTGTGTGTGTGTGTGTGTGTGTGTGTGTGTGTGTGTGTGTGTGTGTGTGTGTGTGTGTGTGTGTGTGTGTGTGTGTGTGTGTGTGTGCAAGCAAGCGCACATGTGTGGAATACAGAATTCATCGAAAAATTACCACCCAGTTGACTCAAATTCTCTCACCTTCTCTGGGTAAAAGACAAAGATAAAACCCATACTGTAGATATGACCTGAAACCCTTGACAGTGGGGTATGTAGGGCGTAAGTGAATGCTGATAATGTACGTCATAATCATTGGATATTCAGTCCACCACATGCCATCCATGGCGTCTTTTTTAAGAACTGACGCACATAGGTTTTCCGAATAAAGATTATGGGGAGAAATTTGTTTAAACTGCCAAGACAGTCCTAAACTGGAAACCATCGAAGGAGGGTAAGACCAAAAACAAACTGGCGCCAGACGGTGGACAGAGACCTCCAGCTGGTGGATAGACGCTGGAGTGGTGCCCTGCGACCCTCTGCCGACCGAGCCTGTTGGAGCGCTTGTACCGACTTCCTGTGATCTACGATTTATTTCCCTTCGTTGTTTTTAGTAACCAGGAAGTGAGAGTTATGTCCCTTTAGTTTTTGGTCACCGTGTGTTTGTGAAGATGGTGGTAGACATGATTAAAAATCTCAGACGCTGCGCTTCTGTCTGTGTCTTTCTTCAGAGTTGTGTGCAGCTAATGTTTGCAACTCTACCCGCTCTTGATGCTTCCTGGTCGCACAAAGCTTTTGAGTGTATGAATAAATTAGCACACAGGTCAAGTTCCTGCCTTCCAGTTTGACGGAGAAAAACTGTGTGTGCGGCTTTTAATCCACCCAGCTGTGAATGGTGACCTGACCCTGTTTGGGGAAGATAATCCACCAAGGGTGAGGAGACAGACACCGCACTCATTATGTTGACCCCAAGAAAAGTCAAGGTGTCTGTCTCTTCACTCCCTCATGACCTCAGGCTTATAATGGAACCTTTTTGCCTGGCCTTGTCTGATCAGATGATTTGTTTCTTTACACAAATGATACAGATCTGAGTAAACGAATTATGGTAGCTCAAAGATTGATAGAATCTGTTCAGTATGTAATAATGTTTGTGTGTTGGTCAGGTGACAAGACAGGATGTTTGTGGCCAGAAGAGAAGACCGTCTTTTGATGCTCCAGACCTGTGTCTCACTCAGTAGTAGACAGTGCACTTCACTGGAATGTATACTTCCTCAACATACAGTACATCGTGTCTTCGTATCAAGCAAATGTTTTTACTCATACCTGTATCGTGCCTAACAAACGTCTGTTTTTAGACGTAATTATATCGTGTCTAGCAAACGTCTGTTTTAATTATAATTATATCGTGTCTAGCAGATTTCCGTTTTTACTTACAGTTATATCGTATCCAGCATACTTCTGGTTTTTCTTACAATTGTACTGTGTCTAATATGCATGTACATCTCATTTTATGTACATTTACTTTGTTTCTAGTGTATATCTCATTTCATTTACAATTATACGTCTGAGAGATTTTACTTACGATGACGTCATGTCTGACAGATTTTACTCACGTCATGTCTGACAGAATTTGCTTATGGCATGTCTGACAGGCTGTACGGACAATGACGTCATGTACCGCAGATTTTACTTAAAATGACATCATGTTTGACAAATTTTATTTACTCACGTCACATTATACTGACAATGACCTCATGTTCTACAGATTTTACTTACGTCATGTCTGGCAGATTGCACCGATATTGACGTCATGTCTGACAGATTTTACTCACAATGACGTCATGTATAACAGCTTTTACCAACAGTCATATCATGTATGTCAGATTGTACTCACATTTATGTCCAGTGTTATAACATATACAACTGTATTCCAAACTGTAGTGTTTATACCTGGCAGACCTGACTTCACACACAATGCTTTTGTTTCTTGTTGTTGTCTGATTCTGTTCTCAGCTCTATAGTGACTATTGTGCTTTGTCTTGTTTTAATTTAGTTTTGTTTTGTTTTGTTTCCTTTTGTTTGGTTTGGTTTTGTTTTGTTTTGTGTTTTGTTTTGTTTTATTTATTTTATTTCGTTTTGTTTCCTTTTGTTTCGTTTTGTTTTGTTTCGTTTTATTTTGCGTTTTGTTTGTTTCAATTTGTTTTGTTTTGTTTTATTTTTGTACAGCTGTGTGAAATTAAGCATTTGTTTATCAATTTACACTGAATGTCATTTAGGCAAGAATTACTGAAATATACTGTAATTACACAATGGTCTGTGTATACGTGCGTTCGCCTACATGTGTGTAGCTTTCTGTTTGCGTGTATATGAGCGCGCGCGCGCGCGCGCGTGTGTGTGTGTATGTGTATGTGTGTGTGTGTGTGTGTGTGTGTGTGTGTGTGTGTGTGTGTGTGTGTGTGTGTGTGTGTATGTGTGTGTGTGTGCGTATGTGTGCGCGTGCGCGTGCTCGAGCGACCACTGGTACATTGTAAGAACTATCATAGGTCAATCGAGATGAATAAGGATTTATATTTATGCTTTGTTGATAATATGACATTAATAGTTCCTTTCCCTTCGACAAATCCACTTTGTTCTTCTGCTATTTCTCTTTTGATTCTATTCCTTGTCCTCATCATGATTATTCTTAATACATGGCTCATCAAGCTGATTGTGCGATGGAGTTCGCATTCTATAGCCCCTGTTTTCTTTGGAAGTGTAATGAAAATTGATTTTGACATGTCTTTGGGGATTTTTCCAGTGTCATAAATTTCATTTAGGAGGACTGTTATTTTTCCAATACCAAATTCCTCCAGGGCTTCAATCATCTCTGTAGTAATATTGTCTGGTCCTGGGGCTTTTCCTGGTTTCATCTTTTTCAGTGCTGCTCTAACTTCATCTTTCATTATAGGTGGTCCTTAAATGTTCTTTCTTATAACGTATTCTTCGTTTCTGTCATCTTCAAAAAGATCTTTAATGTACTCTGCCCATCTGTCTAATACTTTGTCTTTTTCCTGATAAGCGTGCCATCTTTCGATTTTAAGCAGCCAGTTGATGTGCATGTATTTTTCCTGTGGACAATTTCTTCAATTTGTCTGTACATACCCTGAGGATCCGTTTTGTGTCGGTCTTCTGTTTCTTTGCATTTTGTTTTCAGCTAAGCGTCCTTAGCTTCATTGCACCTATTCCTGATTTCTTTGTTTATCTTCCTGTATATCTCCTCCTTTCTCTTTGCCTTCCTCCGTTCCTTCATGAAGCCTAGGATTTCTTTGTCATCCAGTTCTTGTTTGCTTTTCTACCTACTCTAGGGATTTCTTCACAAGCTTCATTTATCGAATTTCTCAACGTTATCCATTGTTCCTCGCTGTCACCGATGTCTTCCAGAGCACTGTATTTGTTTTGAACATGTACGTTAAATCTTTTTACGTATCACTTCAACTGTCTTTAAGAGTCCAAGATTTAGTTTGATGTTGCTTTTGGTCTGTTTCTTTTTCCATAATTTCAGCCTAAATCTTCCCACTACAGGATTGTGGTCAGTGTTGCAGTCTGCGCCTAGTAGTGTTTTTGCTGTCAGCAAAGAATTTCTAAATTTTTCATTTATCAGGATGTAGTCAATCTGATTTCGGTATTATCTCCTGGACTCATCCATGTCCATTTTCTTCTATTAGGCTGCTAAAACCAGGTGTTTCTTACTATAAACTCATTCATCTGTGCGCATTCTACAAGTTTCCCTCCCCTTTCATTTTGTGTACCAAGACCATGAGGTCCAATTGTATCCTCCACGCTATCCAATCCAAGTTTAGCATTAAAATCTCCCATTATTATTCTAAATTCTTGTGATTTACATTGGGACTGGGCCTTCTCCAATACTTCGTAGAAGTTGTCGATGTCTTCCCGAGTACTCGCGGATATTGGTGCATACACCTGGATGATGTTGATATCAAATGGCCTGCCATCCAATTTAACCAGCAAAACTCTGTCAGACACAGCCCAGTATCCCCTAACTGCTTTTGATTTGTCCCTGTCAATTATGATGCCTACTCCTCTTTCATGTGAATTTCCACCAGAATATACATGTATTATTGTATGCTCTCCTGATGTTATCATGCCTGCCCCTTTTCATCTCACTTCCCCTAGTCCTAAAATACTAATGTTAAGCCTTTCCATCTCCATTTTGACATTGTGTAATTTTACTTTTTGCAACAATGTCCTGACATTCCATGTTGCGATTTTGGTGGTTTTTTTTTTTATTTATTTATTTATTCATTTTTAGATTTAACGCAGTAGCTTGCTAACGGTCTGGTGTCACCTGCACAGCATGACGGTCCCTACCGGACGAAGGTGCTCCATAGGAGCCCCTATTTACGTCGTTATCCTGATTTTTCTTGTTTTGTCTGGCCATGATTATTCTTGGGAAAGTACGATGGTGGTTTCCCGTTGCCTTCCATCGGTTTCTTTTTATGGTTTCTCCATTACCCTTTGTCGTTCCCACGACAACCTACAAAGCAGTAGGGCTATTTTTTTTTTCAAGGTTTACTCCCTTAGCCATATTCTCTCCCGAGACGTCCACAAGGCAGTGGAGCTATTTGTCCATAGCTGGGGGTCTGGTTCGTGAGCACCAGGGCATATCCACACGCCGGTGGGCCTGCATGCCGCTCGTCTGGGGCCAGACTCCTCTGAGTCCCTCAAGTTTTAGCCTGAGTCCGTGAGGTGCTCAGTTACATGTCGCCACGAGGAAGCATAACGTAGGGCTTGCTGATGGAGAGGCTATGTACTGACAGAGAGAGACTTACGCATTTTGCTCTCCTTTTCGCATAACTGCAAGCAGCAGTGCTAGCCAGCGGTGCAGGCTGAAAGTGAGAGGTGACAAGCACGCAGTCACTAGCCAACACACTAGACGCATCACATCTGCCAGTGGACTCATTACTGCTCTGAAATATACAACAAACAGAGCAGAGGAGATCCAAGTGAGTTAACAGTACAAGATTCATCAAAGGAAGATGTGTTCCCAGTGTTACATGAAGAAGATGCAGCAACAGTGAAGCCATTGAAATGTGGTACAGCTGCAGGCAATGACAACATCCCTGCAGAAACATGATATACAAGCAGTAACTGATATCCTAACTGCCGTCTGATACAATCATTGCTGAAGAACAGGCACGATTCCACAAGAGAAGAAATACTATTGAAAAGATTTTAAACCTTCGTCTCCTTTGCGAAACACGTCTTCAGCGCCAGAGAGTTTATTACGTCTTCATAGATATCCAAAAAAGGCGATTGACGAAATCCAACAGGAGGTGGTGTAAGCCATAATGAAGACATTTAACATCAAAACAAAAACTAATCAACACCATACAGCCATTATACTCCAAAACAACTGGCGCCGTATTTATACACTGTACAAGGCGTCATTGGAGAGTGGTTCCACATTTTGATTGGAATTCGTCAAGGCTGTCTTCTGTCTGCAATACTCTTCAACATATTCCTGGAACGTCATTATAACTACCGCACTTGAAGATCACGTCAACACAGAACTGGAGAGATAACTATCACAAACCTTCGTTTTGTACATGACATTGATGTCTGGGCGGGCAGTGAACAGATCAGCTTATTAAAAGTTTAGATAAAAACATGGACAAGACATGGTATTGAAATCACTGCTGAGAAGACCAAGTTGATGGCCAGTCACAGTACCACCATCATTACTGATATAACTGTCCATGGACTGAAGCTAGAAACTGTTCAACATTTAACTTATCTGGGATCCATTGTTATTAATACACCAGCACTGTCCACACAGAAACCTGTATGGAAGGACAAGAACATCTTCATGAAATACAAGATCAGGCTTTTACGTGCACTGGTAAATTCCATCTTTCTGCATGCATGCCAGACATGGACCCTCACAGCAGATGTAGAAAGATGAACGAACTGCACGGAAATGAGGTGTTATGGCAAGATACTAAACATCAGATACACTGATCATATCACCAATGACACCTGCACCAAACCATCAGATACACTGATCATATCACCAATGACACCTGCACCAAACCATCAGATACACTGATCATATCACCAATGACACCTGTACCAAACCATCAGATACACTGATCATATCACCAATGACACCTGTACCAAACCATCAGATACACTGATCATATCACCAATGACACCTGTACCAAACCATCAGATACACTGATCATATCACCAATGATACCTGCACCAAACCATCAGATACACTGATCATATCACCAATGACACCTGCACCAAACCATCAGGTACACTGATCATATCACCAATGACACCTGTACCAAACCATCAGATACACTGATCATATCACCAATGACACCTGCACCAAACCATCAGATACACTGATCATATCACCAATGACACCTGTACCAAACCATCACACAGCACTGTGGATCATATGATGATCTGCTGACTTCATTTCAGAAAAGAAAACTACATTGATACGGCCAACTGACAAGATCCAGTGGCCTTGCTAAATCACTCCTCCAAGGAACGGTTTAGGAAGGGAGACAGCTCTAGGAGAAGACAGAAAATACGATGGACTGACAACACTGCAGGATGGACAAAGAAAACATTTGCAAAGACCCAGGCTTTGTCGTACAAACGACAGAGCAGGAAGAATCTGGTGAACAACTCTAGTGCAGTGCCCCAGTGGCTGTTCACGGAGAAAAGGAAGAAGAAGAAGAAGAAGATGGAAGATTACAGTGTTTGACAATATGTTTTAACTCAAAGCAACACCATTCTGTTAGTTTCACGTTCCAGAAGTAGTATTTAAAGAATGACAGATATGGAGATCACCTCTGTGGAGTTCACGGTAATTATTGAAATGGTGTTGGTGGTGGTGGTGGTGGTGGTGGTGGTGAAGGTAGCCATTGTTTTAGAGTTGGTGGTGGTGGTAGTGGGGGTGATTAAATTTGTGGTTTAGATGATGGTAGAGAGTGTTTTAGTGCCGGTGGCGGTAGTGGTGGTGGAGAGTTGGTAGTGCTGCTTTACATCTGTTCATATTGATTTATTTTGTTTTGTAAAAGTTGTGAAGACAATAAATCTCTCAAGAAAGCAAAGGCAATAAATATCCAGCAGTAGGCTTACATCTCTGCTGTCACAGAAATCACGAGAGTTTGCAGGAAAGTCATAAATCATCAGAAAAGTGTGGGATATCTACCACTTCGATCTTTCTTGTAGTTATAAATGACAAATAGACATAGCTCTGGGGCAAGCATTAAGAGCAGAAAATATAAATTCTTCTTAAAAGTTAGAGAGAACTTATCTGATTAAGACAGTAATCCTGAGCTTTATCACCATCTCTGAAGCCTGCACGGTTGATCTTACAGTTATCGTTTGTAGTAAAAGTCGGTGTTGCGTCAGAAAATTAATTTTATTTCTCCGACTGGAAGGGACTGACTTTGCACTGAGTGACGATCACGCCTTAGCACGGTTTGAACTGACACACAGTAGCTCTGCACGTCTGCGCCAGAACAATGCTAAGGCGTGAGATATCGATCAACCCATCAACCCAGCTCCAACTTTAAACCATTACAAGCAACAGAACTTATCACTGACTCACGTCTCCATCGTTTAACGTAGTTGGCACAGCATTCAAGCCAGTTACGACAATTCTATATGATTTATGATTATTTCGTCATTTCTTTAGAAATAATTTCTTCTCTAGCAGTCAAGTTAACATTTTAAATCTAAACAGTTTTTCGATCTGAAAACGATCAAACACTATAACTGACATAAGTCAGTGCAAACGTCAGAATGAACACCATGGTTTGTGTTTCTGCAGTGGAGATTAAAACAGTGTGTCACATGTCTTCTGCTCAGTGCACGGAAAGAGTAGACGGCCTGATGACCAAGTTCGTTTAGTTCTCTCTCTCCTTCAGTTCCCATCCAAACTAAAAGAATATGATGATAGCAGAGTCTGAAGCACAACATGTGTTTAATAACAAAACAGCAGCAAGTTCAGTCGTGCAAGCATCAACGTATTTTCAAATGTAAATACATGTACAGTGTCTCAGCAATGCACACTCTTTCCAGTCCTTGACAGGTAAACAACTTTTCTTCTGCTGTCTGTATCAGTATCAATTGTTCTTTCGTTCTTGCTGTTGACGACTCGGAAGACAGGGCAATGCTTCTACATCTGTACACATCCCCCTTTCTTTAAGAAAACGAAATCAATGAAACATTTTATCTGTAATTTTATCTTTCAGCCATACGAAATAAATGTCCGTTTTCTCTATTTCTATTGCAACACTTATTCAATAATAATTCACTATTTTCCCCCAAAGGACCCATTCATTCACTAACATCATTTTATCCATGATCATTATACTGTCCCTCATCATCATGTCCATGTTTCACTCATACTTCAGAAAATCAGGTTTCTTGCTCTGTCTACCAGACCTTGTTCTGTAGGGAGAACTAACTAGCTCGGGTTGTCCTGTCCTTGTTTGTTTTGTGGCTAAATCAGGTTCCTTGTCGCTGGTTGTCTCAGACTGATTGGTGTTGTCTGTCCCTGACGGCTGTTACACATTTTGTTCAGGCTGCTTCACTGACGTTTCTTCCTGCGTCTGTTTTGATGGAATGATTGTCTCCTGTTGCTTCTCAAGTTTGTTGTGTTGCTGTGTTTCTTCCTGTGTCTGTTTTGATGGAATGATTGTCTCCTGTTGCTTCTCAAGTTTGTTGTGTTGCTGTGTTTCTTCCTGCGTCTGTTTTGATGGAATGATTGTCTCCTGTTGCTTCTCAAGTTTGTTGTGTTGCTGTGTTTCTTCCTGTGTCTCTTTTGATGGAATGATTGTCTCCTGTTGCTTCTCAAGTTTGTTGTGTTGTGTGTTTCTTCCTGTGTCTGTTTTGATGGAATGATTGTCTCCTGTTGCTTCTTAAGTTTGTTGTGTTGCTGTGTTTCTTCCTGCGTCTGTTTTGATGGAATGATTGTCTCCTGTTGCTTCTCAAGTTTGTTGTGTTGCTGTGTTTCTTCCTGCGTCTGTTTTGATGGAATGATTGTCTCCTGTTGCTTCTTAAGTTTGTTGTGTTGCTGTGTTTCTTCCTGTGTCTGTTTTGATGGAATGATTGTCTCCTGTTGCTTCTTAAGTTTGTTGTGTTGCTGCTGGCTTCCAGAGTTCTTCATTAACTGGATCAGTCCATCAGGGTTGACTGTTTGCTGAAGCTGTGTGTCTGGTGTGTCTCACACAGCTGTCGGCAATTTCTTCTGTACTGACGTCCGTCCTCTGTATGAATGTTGTATGACCGGATGTTCACTGGTTGGTGTACTTTGGTGCTGACCCACTTTTTGGATCCTGGAGGTTGGAATTTCACAATCTGTCCCGAAATCAGTATTTTGCATCTTGGAGGAAAGGCAGTACGTCATCAATGGTTGGAATGGGGTATTCATTTCTCCTGAGGGCTTTGTTCAGTGGCTTGGGGTCGATGCACAGTCTGACTTTCCCACTGTTCTTTGTTGCCACGACCAAGCTACTGATCCACTCCGTTGGCGTTTCTACTTTGTGACCACGTCCAGTTTCTCCAACCTCTTCAGCTCGTCCTTTACTTTCTCTTGCATTGCTATCGGCCATCGGCCACTTTCTGCATGGCATCTTCACTGGAGCAATGTTGGGGTCACTGTCTGCATGGCATCTTCACTGGAGCAATGCTGGGGTCACTGTCTGCATGGCATCTTCACTGGAGCAATGTTGGGGTCACTGTCTGCATGACATCTTCACTGGAGCAATGCTGGGGTCACTGTCTGCATGATATCTTCACTGGAGCAATGCTGGGGTCACTGTCTGCATGGCATCTTCACTGGAGCAATGCTGGGGTCACTGTCTGCATGGCATCTTCACTGGAGCAATGCTGTGGTCACTGTCTGCATGGCATCTTCACTGGAGCAATGCTGGGGTCACTGTTTGCATGGCATCTTCACTGGAGCAATGCTGGGGTCACTGTCTGCATGGCATCTTCACTGGAGCAATGCTGTGGTCACTGTCTGCATGGCATCTTCACTGGAGCAATGCTGGGGTCACTGTCTGCATGGCATCTTCACTGGAGCAATGCTGTGGTCACTGTCTGCATGGCATCTTCACTGGAGCAATGCTGTGGTCACTGTCTGCATGGCATCTTCACTGGAGCAATGCTGTGGTCACTGTCTGCATGGCATCTTCACTGGAGCAATGCTGTGGTCGGTTTCCAGGTGTAATTCTCCTTCCAGTTTTCCTTCCCCTTCGAAGACATCGTTGTGTCTTGTGAGCATGTCTGTTGCATTTCTCTGTTATTCATCTGCCGCTATTGTTGCGATGTTCTCTTCATTGATCGTCATCAATTGCATGTATTGTACAGCTTTCAGTCCCACGATGTTCTCTTCATTGATCGTCATCAATTGCATGTATTGTACAGCTTTCAGTCCCACGATGTTCTCTTCATTGATCGTCATCAATTGCATGTGTTGTACAGCTTTCAGTCCCACGATGTTCTCTTCATTGATCGTCATCAATTGCATGTGTTGTATAGCTTTCAGTCCCAGCACTGGCTTACAGTCTGTTTTGGTGATCACGAAGTTGACTTTGTACTTCGTTCTGTTCTTGTGGTTTTTTCACTCACAGCACTATCTGCCCCACAGGCTTCATGTCTGTTCCGTTGAACATCACCAGCTTCTTTTTCGTCTCTTGCAGGTCAGAGCCTCTTTCGTCTAAAGTGACTTCTCTGTACAGGCTCTCAGACATCACATTTGTTGTTGCGCCATAGAGTCAAGAAGAAATCTTACCGGCATTTCGTTTATCAACATTTTTGGACGTATGTTTCTCTTCTTGTCATTGATTTTCTCTTCAATCTTGAGGATTTCATCAACACTTTCTGTGTCAGTCTCTTCTTCGATGCGTCGAATTCTCGTTTTCTTCTGATTTTGCTTGGGCGTTTTGCAGCATGAAGCAAAGTGATTATTTCTTCCACAAGCTTTGCATTTTCTTCCAAATGCTGGACATTTCCCTTTTGCTCTTGAGTGCTTTCCACCACAATATCCGCATTTCTCTCTGTGCACTGGTTTGTATCTTCTGCAGTACTGTTTTGCTGGTTTCTTGTCTTGAAAATCTTTCTGATTTCCAGCGTGTCCTGCGTCTTTCTCATCTCGACATGGTTATATTTAACAGGACTTTTGTTACCATGACTCATTAAGCTGATTGTACAATGGAGTTGGCATTCTATAACCCATATCTTTTTTGGAAGAGCAATGAAAATTGATTTTAACATATCTTTGGGGATTTTTCCAGTGTCATAAATTTCATTTAGGAGGACTGTTGTTTTTTCAATACTAAATTCCTCCAGGGCTTCAATCATCTCTGTAGTAATATTGTCTGGTCCTGGGACTTTTCCTGGTTTCATATTTTTCAATGCTTCTAATTCTTTGCATTTTGTTTTCAGCCAAGCTTCCTTAGCTTCATTGCACCTATTCCTGATTTCTTTGGTTATCTTCCTGTATCTTTCCTCTTTTCTCTTTGCTTTCCTCCGTTCTTCCATTAAGCCTACAGTTTGTTTGTTGTTGTTTTTTGTCAACCAGTTCTTTTTTGTTTTTCTAGCTATTTCTTCACAAGCTTCATTTATCGAAAAGAAACCACAAAAAGACGAAAATAGAATCAGAACACGTATTTAATACAACAAGACAAGACAGGTGCAAATTTTCGGCCAATTTTTGTCAAGCATGAATGTAAGATCACAAACAAACGCCAAATACAAAATTAGGAGAAAAAGACTGAAACTTCCCCGCTGCTACGTCCAGTGGGAGAAGAGGACTAAATGAAATCGCAACGTGTTTGTGTATGATGGTAAGATGTGGGGAGAGGGGAGGCAAGTATGATGTCAGAGGGGAAGTGAATTGAATTCTGCAATTTGAAAAGTGGTCATGCCATATCAATATTGTTTTGTCCCATATAGGGTCCAGGGCTACAACTATGATCTTGGAATAGGAAGAAAAACATCTAAATCAACAGCCAAAAGGCTGAAGGAAAAACCGGAGTACCGGAGAAAAAACTTAGCCAGACGCGGCTGGGCCTGTCTTATTAAATGAGAATTAGAACAGATTAAATCAGATAGCAAAAAGAAAAAAAGAAAAGAAAATGTATCCAAGCAGTGTAAACATGAACTATGCGTGAAGGACAAGGAAGTTAATACTTATGCATTGCAGCAAATACACACACACACACACACACACACCACACAACACACACACACACACACACACACACACACACTCATAGACACACGCACACACACACACACACGCACAGACAAACAACAATACACACACACACACACACACACACACACACACACACACACACACACACACACACACACACCCCAAGGTAAAAGTACATGAACAAAGAGTCATGTCCGGATAAAAGTACATGAAGTGGCATTAACTGAATTCTGTTGAGAAATTCTTTATGGTTTGTCATTGAGACCATGTGGCTTGCGTGTTCCAAGTTTATCTATGAGATGGGATTCTCTATCTTTCCTGTCTATGGTGCTGTTATCATATAGAAGCCACAGACTTTTAACTTGGATGTCGTTGATTGAGTGGTCTGATTGGTTGAATGATTTGAGATAGTTTTATCTCTTTGATGTCGGATATCAGCCAAGTGTTCTTTAAAACGTGTTTCAAGATACGTCCAGTTTCACCAAAATGCAGCTGAAAACATTTAGAGCAACTGATCACGTAGACAATGTTATAGTTTTGACAGTTAAAATGTTTTGTAATTTTCATATAAGATTTGGGGCCTCTGACTGTGGTGGCTGGGCACACGAAAGGACATGTCCTGCATTTAGGTTTGTTACACGGAGAGGTTCCTGGAGGTTGGCTGGCTGATTTTTTAAGACTTGAACGTACCGGCAAGTCACGGAGGTTCTTTCTCTTTTGTAGACAATTAAAGGGAGCTGGTCAAAACTTTCAGCTACAGTAGGACTGGATCGTAGAATGTCCCAGTTGGAGAAGATGATCGTTTTCACACAGTACATAGACGGGTGATAGACTAAACTGAGACGATCCTCTGTGGCAGCTTTAGGCTCAGAATGGAGGGCATTTTACCGAGAGACAGAGTTGATTTTTTCCAGGCTTCACTGATGACACTGAGTGTGTAATGTCTATGTGAGAAGAATCTGGTCATTTCATCTGCTTTGTCATGGAAATCATCCTCGTCTGTTGGAAGTGTGAGATGACCGATAGTCCAGATAAGAATGTGAGTCTGTAGGTTTGTAGTGGACTGTAGTAACCAGTTTTTCAGATTGAGGAGAAACTTCGATGTCCAGAGAACACACGGACGTGTTAGAAATTTCATGCGTGAACTTGATGGATGGATGAAAAGTCTGAACGTGATGAATGAATTCTACATGTAACTGTTGGTCATGATTGAGGGATGTCACACCAATGCCATCATCAGTGTATCTTTTGTACGAGTATATTTCAGGTTTGGGTTTCTTGTATTGTAGTAGGATTTGTTCTTCTAAGAATCCCATGAACAGACAGGCATAGCTGAGGCCCATTTTTTGTACCCATTGAGACTCCATTGATTTGTGAAAATATCTCCTCACCAAATGAGAATGTGTTCATTGTCAGGACTAGTTCTGCAAGTCGGATGAGGGAGGGTTGATATCTGATCAGGTCGTTTGCCTAGAAAATGTTGGAGAGCTTTTAATCCATCAGAGTGGGGTATGCTTATTTACAGAGTGCTGACATCTAAAGTGAACAAATATTTGGGCTTGAAAGTGTAGTCTTTATTTATCATTTCAATCAGATTCAACGTGTGGTTAGTATCTTTGATTAAGGTGGGCATAAACTGAACTATAAGTTGGAAAATATGGTAAAAAAAACAGAAATATTTTCTGTGGGCAGTTGCAAGCTGACACAATAGGACGGCCAGGATTGTTGGCTTTATGTATTTTGGGAAGTAAATAGAAAAGTGAATGGACTGGAAGTTGTTTGAGTAGTCTGGCAGTTGGAGGCTGCTGTTTGAATGATATTAGATTGTTGATAAGTTAAGATATCTTAGCATGACTGGTCATGTGTGCAGGTTTGTCCAATTGCTTGTAAAAGGCTTGCTGATGGAGCTGTTTCTGGGCTTCCTGTATGTACACATTTCTGTCCCATACAACAGTTGCGCCACCTTTGTCTGCTGGTTTGATGACAATGTCGTCTCTGTTTTTGAGAGAGTGTAGCGCGTCACTTTCTTCTCTGGTGATGTTGGAATATTTCCTTGGTCGCATATTGAGACAGTCTATTTCTTTGTGGCATTTGTTGATGTAATGTTCAACTTCGGCAAATGTATTGGGAGGGTTTCCCGATCAGCAGGCTTATGGAAAAGTTTTGTAAACAAATCAGCGTCTGGATTCAGTTTTTGCTTGGGAGGATGTCCCAGTACTGCCATCCAACGTAGTGATCTGAAAAGAACATTGGCAACTGCTCATTGTTTGGTATTTACTAGCAGATAGTTTTAAAGGAACAAATTTAAGACTTTTTTGAAAGTGCCGAGATTTCCGCTTCAGAGAGTGGCAAGTCTGGTGGAATACGCTGTACAAAAAAGTGACGTCCAGAGGTAGAGGGATATAGAGTGGAAGAAGTACTTGTCGGTGTGGGACTGCAGGAAAGGTTGTCCTGAAAAGAAGTTGAAGGTAGGCCTGTGGTTTCCCAGGAGTCATCAATACCCTTACATGTTGCAACTGAGCATTTGGGATCTGTGGAAGCAGTAAAGCATTATCGAGTTGACCATATGGAGCAGAAGGTGTGGTGGATGTTGAAGTAGTAGACGCACAGGAGGCAGAGGGAACTGCGCCTGTGTTGTTGACCAGGGCTGCTGACAGGTGACTGGAACGGTGAAGAAGGAGTCGTAGCCAGGTGGTAGGTGTAGTGAATGTGGAAGTGGTGGGCTCAGAGGAGGTGGAGGGAAGAGCGCCGTCAATGTTGACCAGGGCTACGTTGTTGACTGGAACTTCAGACGGTGGTGTAAAGAAGACAGAGGGAAGAGCGCCGTCAGTGTTGACCAGGGCTACGTTGTTGACTGGAACTTCAGACGGTGGTGTAAAGAAGACAGAGGGAAGAGCGCCGTCAATGTTGACCAGGGCTACGTTGTTGACTGGAACTTCAGACGGTGGTGTAAAGAAGACAGAGGGAAGAGCGCCGTCAGTGTTGACCTGGGCTACGTTGTTGACTGGAACTTCAGACGGTGGTGTAAAGAAGACAGAGGGAAGAGCGCCGTCAGTGTTGACCAGGGCTACGTTGTTGACTGGAACTTCAGACGGTGGTGTAAAGAAGACAGAGGGAAGAGCGCCGTCAGTGTTGACCAGGGCTACGTTGTTGACTGGAACTTCAGACGGTGGTGTAAAGAAGACAGAGGGAAGAGCGCCGTCAGTGTTGACCAGGGCTACGTTGTTGACTGGAACTTCAGACGGTGGTGTATCTGCAACAGGATCTAGGTTCGCAGAGTTAGTCTTGTTCAAGTTAATTAATGTTTTTGTTTTTTGGGTTTTTTGTTGTTGTTGTTTGCATGTGTTTGTGCGATGACGCATTGAGATTGATGGCGGTAGTTTTGACAAGAAGACTGAAAGCTGGGTTCATTGTTTTGCTAAGTTCAGAACTGAAGTGTTTTGGGGATTTATCAATGATGGAAATGTTTTGTTCTAACTGTTCTATATGGGCTTTCATAATTTGTCTGCTTGCTTTTAGCAGAATGTTCTTGGCAGACTGTGACAGTTTCTTATCCCTTTTGTCAGATGGAGTGTGGTTAAGTCGAAATCCTTTTGGGATGATGTTTCTGCGCAGGCAGAAACGGAGAAAGTACAGGTGACTGTACGTTTTTGTTTTAGTAAAGAAGGTCTTTGTGTAGGATAGAGCAAGGGAAAAAGCGGAGGAGGAAGAAGTTGGAAATCATAGAGAAGACGAAACTGCAGGTTCGATGTAAAACGTGACATCGAGTGACAAACTATGAGACAAAAACACGACGTGATACAAAGACAGCTAATACAAATGAAAACAAGTAGGTAACATAACTCTTGAGAGTCACGGAGTTATCTCCCATGCAGAATTTCTCAAACCCAACACAATTTACGCTACCCATTCAGCTAGCATAGACGCAGCCACAAGGCATAAAGTGGTAAGCTCAGAACATTCCTACTACTTAGAAGAAAAAGACTGAAACTTCCCTGCTGCTTCGTCCAGTGGGAGAAGAGCAGTACATGAAATCGTGATGTGTTTGTGTAATGATAAGAAGTGGAAAAGAAGATTGATGGAGCATATACACGAATGCTGCGTGCAGCCCTAAACAAATCCTGGAGAGAACATCCAACTAACAAAGAGTTATACGGTAAGATCCCACCAATCAGTAAATCAGTAAACGACTTCCTTTGGGAAAACAAGTAGGTTTAGGTTGTTTTTCTTTCTATTCCAAGGTCAGACTGGATTTATTGCACTAGACACGATCCATTTTATATCAGCTTTTCAAATTGCAGAATTCGTCTCACTTCCCCTCTGACATCATATTTGCCTCTCCTCTCCCCACTTCTTCATCATCATGTCGAGCTTGCTCGGCTATCCATGACACGTTTCTTCCATCCTTCTCTGTCAGACATTGCAGTAGGTAGTTCATCATACTGACAGCCTGTATCATCCATCAGTTGGTCGATGAAGGTCTTCTTTGGACGTCCTGGTCTTTGTTTGCCATGGCTGGGTCTCCATAGTAGAACATCCCCCACCAGTTCTTCTTTGCTACGCCAGCAGTGTTCCGCGAAGCGCAGTCTTTGTTGACGTATTGATTTACTGATTGGTGGGATCTTACCATATAACTCTTTGTTAGTTGGATGTTCTCTCCAGGATTTGTTTAGGGCTGCACGCAGCATTCGTGTATATGCTCCATCAATCTTCTTCTCCACTTCTTACCATTACACAAACACATCGTGATTTCATGTAGTCCTCTTCTCCCACTGGGCGAAGCAGCAGGGAAGTTTCAGTCTTTTTCTCCTAATTTTGTATTTGGTGTTTGTTTGTGATCTTACATTCAGGCTTGACAAAGGCCAGTTAGCCGAAAATTTGCGCCTGACTAGTCTTGTTGTTTTAAATACGCGTTCTGATTCTATTTTCGTGTTTTTCTGGTTCCTTTTTGCTCGAACATGGGTAGTTGCGCTTGTTTTGGATTTCATTTATCAAGTTTCTTAACTTTGTCCATTGCTCCTCACTGTCACCGGCGTCTTCCAGAGCACTGAATTTGTTTTGAACATGTACATTAAAATATTTTACTCGTCGCTTCATCTGTTTTTAGGAGTCCAAAATTTAGTTTGATATTACTTTTGGTCTGTTTGCTTTTCCTTAGTTTCAGCCTAAATCTTTCCATTACAGGACTGTGGTCACTGTTGCAGTCTGCGCCTGGTAGTATTTTTGCTGTCAGCAAAGAATTTCTAAATCTTTTATTGATCAGGATGTAGTCAATTTGATTTTTGGTATTATCTCCTGGACTCATCCATGTCCATTTTCTTCTGTTAGGCTGCTCAATCCAGGTGTTTCCTACTATGAATTCATTCATCTGTGCCCATTCTACAAGCTTCCCCCCTCTTTGATTTTGTGTACCAAGGCCATGAGGTCCAACCATATCCACTACCCTCTCCTGTCCCACTTTAGCATTAAAATCTCCCATCATTATTCTGACTTCTTGTGATTTACATTGAGCCTTGGCCATCTATGATACTTCATAGAAGTTGTCAATTCCGTCCTGAGTACTTGCAGATATTGGTGCATACACCTGAGTGATGTTGATATCAAATGGCTTGCCTTCCAATTTAACCAGCAAAACTCTGTCGGACACAGACCAGTATCCTTTAACTGCTTTTGGTTTGTCCCTGTCAATTATTATGCCTACTCCTCTTTCATGTGTTTCTACCAGAATATATCATTGCATGCTCTCCTGATGTTATCATGCCTGCCCCTTCCATCTCACCTTCCCTAGTCCTAAAATATCAATGTTAAGCATCTCCATTTTGATATTCTCTAATTTCACCTTTTGTAGCAATGTCCTCACATTCCATGTTGTGATTTTGGTTGTTGCAGATTTTCTTTCAGTTTGATCGCAGTAGCTTGCTGACGGTCTGTGTCACCTGTGCAGCATGATGGTCCCTACCGGACGAAAGCGCTCCATAGGAGCCCCTATTTACGTCGTTATCTTCATTGTTCTCGTTTGTCTGGCCATGAATATTCTTGGGAAAGTACGATGGTGGTTTCCCGTTGCCTTTCATTGGTTTGTGTATGGACTCGCTTCCAGCCTTTGTCGTTCTCACAACAACCTACAAAGCAGTATACACTAAGGGTGATTTTTCTTTCAGAGTTTACTCCCTTAGCCTTACTCTCTCCCGAGATAACCACAAGACAGTGGTGCTATTTACCCATAGCTGGGGTCTGGTTTGTGGGCACCACGGCATATCAACACGACTGTGGGCGTGAGTGTCTGGGTGCCAGACCTCCTCCGAGTCCCTTGAGTTTTAGCCTGAGTCTGTGAGGTGCTCAGTTACCACATGTCACCACGAGGAGGCACAACGCAAGGCTTGCTGATGGAGAGGATATGTACTGACAGAGAGAGACTTACGCATTCTGCTCTCCTTTTAAAGCTGGAGGGAAAGAGAGCACCAGGTAGACCCAGGGAGAAGATACTGGACGGACTTGCAGAGTGGCTGAAGACAAAGAGGGTGGAAGAGGTGCTTGAGGCAACAAGGGATAGAAACAGATGGAAGGCCATGATCGCCAACGCCATGTGGCAAGACACTTGATGATGATGATGATGATTATGATGATGATGCTCTCCTTTTCGCATAGCTGCAAGCAGCAGTGCTAGTCAGCGGTGCGGGCTGAAAGCAAGAGGTGACAAGCACGCAGTCACTAGCCAACACACTAGACGCATCACATCAGCCATTTGACACACATTTCTTCTGTTAGACTGCTCAGCAAAACTTTGTAGGACTCAGCCCAGTATCTCTTAACTGCTTTTGATTTGTTCCTGTCAATTATTATGCCTATTCCACTTTCATGTGTGTTTTCACTAGAATATATTATTGTATGCTCTCCTGATTTTATCATGCCTGTTCCCTTCCAATTCACTTCCCCTAGTCCTAAAATACTAATGTTAAGCCTTTGCATCTCCATTTTGACATTCTGTAATTTTCCATTTTGTAGAAATATCTCACATTCCATGTTGCAATTTTTTTTCCAGTTTGATCGCAGTAGCTTGCTGACGGTCTGGTGTCACCTGTGCAGCGTGATGGTCCCTACCTGACGGAGGTGCTCCATAGGAGCCCCTATTTACGTCGTTATGCTCATTTTTCTTGTTTTGTCTGGCCATGAATATTCTTGGGAAAGTACGATGGTGGTTTCCCGTAGCTTTGTACGGACTTTCTGCCAGCTTCTAGAAGGCTGTAGAGGAATGAAACAGTGTAGAACAATGACTTAAAGAGAGATTAGCCTCTCGTTGAATGCACAGGGATCTTTCCATTAAAAATTGAGTTACCTTACAAATTTGATTCGAGATGTCTATTGTGTGTGTGTTGTTTAGTTTTGAGATCATAAAATGTTTGTTTATTCAGATGAAAAGCCCCTCACTACATGAGTGATTCATGTGATGACTTCAAGTATTTTCCTGTGGAGTCGTACAAACCCATTTGTGTGACCACAGAACTGCTGCTGTGACTGATTGACATCACAGACACAATCCACTTGTGTGCAGCTGCAAAGAGACTGTGTGGCAGGAATTTCACCAGGGTATCCAAACAATGCACAAGTTAAGGGACATACTACACCCTCTTTACCCACATAAGCAAAAATATACATAGACAAAAATCGTACAAAGGAGATTGAACTGTGTGGCGTACATGTGACTGTGCCAGTCAAAAACCCATTTGTACTGAGTGCAAATCAAGGAGTAAAATCATCCACCAAGTTATGTTGTATGATTTAGGCAACGTAGCAGGACTATTGTATCTTAGGAAAGAGATTGTCAGCACAATCCAGGGTTATTCTTGACAAACATAAAATTATAAAATCATAAAATACGATGTCAAGAAACTCAGACACGGAAAAAGGAAGACTTTTTTCTGACATTATAACTGTAATAAAAACAAAATAGAGGGCTTCTTAAAATTATCATAAAATTAAATGATTTCCAAGAAGATGCAAGATACTGGAAACTTAACGCATCGTTAGTAACTGATCAACATTTCATCGCACTAAATTAAACAGTGATAGCTTAACATTTTCAAGAATATGAAAAAGTTATCTTAAAAGTGGTGGAAAATTATGAAAATGAAATCATTCCGCATACAATACGCTAGAAAATGGTGACAACATAATTGCTTATACATAGACAATGAATCAAATTAAATGATCCAGAAGATCAAAGGTACAAACCCTTTCAATAAAAATCAACAAAATCAAGTACAATAAACTAACAGAGATGTATAATTCCAAGACATAGAACGAGCTAAAGACACTTATCAGGAATGAAATGGTCTGAGGAAATATTTTCCCTTTTACAAAATGCAAGAACAAAATAATCAGACTTAAGATAAAACTCTAGCTTAGACCTTGAATACACATGACGCAGTTTATAAAGTCGCCATTACACATGACACATATTTGCACAATTCTACAGATGTCTCTGAGCTTTCTAAGCATTCTGTCCCAATTACCACTTTTTATTAAAATATAGCATAAGACTGGTCTCTTAACCATATCGTAGGCTTTACTGAAATCTATGGATGCAACAGCTTTGCTTATGTTGCATCTAATTTCTCTATAGCTGCATGAACTGCGAGGATATAAGCATTAGTTGATCTTCCTTTTCTGAAATCTGCGTGTGTATTCATCTATTTACAGTTTCTTTCCATCCAAAGGGTTTACTTCTAGGACAACACACATCACTATTGATGTAGTACTACACCAACTTTTCACTGACCCAGTAAACTTACCTGGCGTAGCACCACCAGTGACAGACTGTGAACTTTACATTACTCTGTTGAGTAAACCTGGCGAACTCTGACAACTGGTATACAGGAGAAAAATACAGGATTGTCTACCCTGAACTTCATTGGCACTTGCTTGTTCCATTCAGCTCACATAGTGGATGGACCATGGAGATGTTGCAATTGTTTGAAACTTAAATCACTATCTACCTTGGAAAGTAGAAATTTGTAAAGAATTCAGTACTAGGAAAAAAAATTAATGAAGTGGTTTTCACTATCAAGTAGTAGTTTTACTTCAAGGACAAGACACATCAATGTTGATGTAGTACTTACTACACCACCTTTTCACTGATACAGTAAACTTACCTGGCATAGCACCATTAACAACAGACTGTAAACTTTACGTTACTGTGTTGCATTTTACTGACTTTTAGTCCTTTTCCTGTTGTGCTGAGATCTGTAGTCTGATACATTGAAAATTGTGTGTGTGGGGAGGGGTCTCTATTACAGAACCAGTTTTATTCTGAATATGTATCATTGCCATGCTGGTTTCAGCTTAACAGATCAAGAAGTTTACCACACTCCTCAGATCTGAATTAAGTTGTTCCTGCCTGACATTCAACCCCAAGACCTGGAGGACATCTGGCTTTGATGCCAAAGTCCTCGCCATAGAGGTTGGAGCAAGTGGGGTGATAGGCACATCAGCCTATGATCTCATGCAGCAACTGTCGATTTCATGGAGAGAGAGGATCAGAGCCCTAAAGACAATGGCAGAAAGAGTGGGAAAAAAAGCTTCAGCTGGATCTGAACCAGGAGGAACAAAAGGGAACTTCACTGGGCTTAAAATTCCCCCATTTTTTGCTGGTGACCGATAGCCAAGTGGTAAAGACATCCAACACAAGGGTGACTTTGCCTTGAGAAACCTGACCACCTTGGATGTGCAGGTTCGATTCCAGGAGGAAGACAAATTTCTCAACAACAAAATGATGAAAGCAGAAAAGCATCCAGGAATCATGACCTGAATGTGACCTGGTCTCTTTAGAGTCATCATCATCATTATCATCATCATCATCATCATCATCATCATCATCATCATCATCATCATCATCATCATCATGTGCATTGCTGCATGGCGTTGGCAATCATAGCCCTCCATACGAATCTATCCCTTGTTGCAGCAAATACAACTCCCAGACTCTCTGTCCTTAGCTACTCTGCAAGTCCGTCCAATATTTTTCCCTGGGTCTACCTGGTGCTCTCTTTCCCTCGAGCTTTCCTGTTGTGACCAGGTGCTCTAATTTCTCCTTCCCCATAAGATGTCCTGTAAATGTTGCTTGTCTTTTCCCAATCTTCTTCTTGTGTCTGCCACCTTCATGACAGTCTCATTTGTTTTCTTTGCTGTCCATGGAACTGTCAACATTCTTCTTAGAAACAACATTTCAGTTGCCTCAATCTTGTTCTGACTTTGCACGTTAAGAGTCCACGCCTCTCAACCGTACAACAGTATTGGTTTACATAACACTCAAGAACTCTCTTCCTGATGTTAATTGATAGACATTTGTTGGTAAGAATGCTTTTCATCTTCTTGAATGCTGTTTTAGCTTGGCCAATTCTGCTGGTTATCTCTGATGTGCATTTGCTGTCTGGTGAGATTTTGCATGAGGGGATTTTTGTTTTTTACTTATTACTATGACTTCAATCTTCTTGCTATTTAGCTCCATCCCTTTATTTTTGCTTTCTATTTTTGCTTGTCATATTGGCAGATGTGATGCGTCTAGTGTGTCGGCTTCGGCCTGCACCGCTGACTAGCACTGCTGTGCGAAAAGAAGAGCAGAAGGCGTAAGTCTCTTCCTGTCAGTACATAGCCTCTCCATCAGCAAGCCCTACGCTGTGCCTCTTCGTGGCGACAGGAGGTAACTGAGCACCTCACGGACTCAGGCTGAATCTCGTAGGACTCGGAGGAGGTCTGGCCCCCAGACGTGAGTCATGCAGGCCCACCGGCGTGTGGACACGCCCTGGTGCCCACGAACCAGATCCCCAGCTATGGGTAAATAGCTCCACTGCCTTGTGGACATCTCGGGAGAGAGTAAGGCTAAGGGAGTTAACCCTGACAAAAAACCGATGGAAGGCAAGGGGAAACCACCATCGTAGTTTTCCCCAGGAAAACCATGGACAGGAGAAAGAAGAAAGTTAACGACGTTTATAGGTGCTCCTGTGGAGCACCTTCGGCCGGTAGGGACTGTCATGCAGCGCAGGTGACACCAGACCGTCAGCCAGCTACTGCGACCAAAATTAAATTCAAACTTAGAAACACCAAAATAGCAACATGGAACATCAGAACAATGTTGCAGAAAGGTAAATTAGACAACATCAAAATGGAGATGGAAAGGCTTAACATCAGTATTTTAGGACTAGGGGCAGTGAGATGGAAGGGGGCAGGCATGATAACATCAGGAGAATATACAGTGATATACTCTGGTGGTAATTCACATGAAAGAGGAGTAGGCATGATAATGGACAAAGACAAATCAAAAGCAGTTAAGGGATACTGGGCAGTGTCTGACAGAGTTTTACTGGTCAAATTCGAAGGCAAACCATTTGATATCAACATCATGCAGGTGTATGCACCAACATCCACAAGTACTCAGGAAGACATCGACAACTTCTACGAAGTTTTAGAGATAGCCAAGGTCCAATGTAAATCACAAGAAGTTACAGACAAAATGGGAGATTTTAATGCTAAAGTGGGACAGGATAGGGTGGAGGATATAGTTGGACCTCATGGCCTTGGTACACAAAATGGAAGGGGGGGGGACTTGTAGAATGGGCACAGATGAATGAGTTCATAGTAGGAAACACCTGGTTTGAGCAGCCTAACAGAAGAAAATGGACTTGGATGAGTCCAGGAGATAATACCAAAAATCAAATTGACTACATCCTGATCAACAAAAGATTTAGAAATTCTTTACTGTCAGCAAAAACTCTACCAGGCGCAGACTGCTACAGTGACCACAATCCTGTAGTGGAAACGTTTAGGCTGAAATTGAGGAAAAGGAAACAGACCAAAAGCAACATCAAACTAACCCTTGGACTCTTAAAGACAGATGAAATGATACGTCAAAAATGTAATGTACATGTTCAAAACAAATTCAGTGCTCTGGAAGACGTTGGTGACAGTGAGGAAAAATAGACAAAGTTGAGAAGTTCTATAAATGAAGCTTGTGAAGAAATCCCTAAAGCAGATAGAAAAGCAAAAAAGAGCCGGATGACTAATGAAATTTTGGGCCTGATGGAAGAAAGGAGGAAGGCAAAGAGAAAGGAAGAGATATACAGGAAGATAAACAAAGAAATCAGGCATAGGTGCAATGAAGCTAAGGAAGCTTGGCTGAACACAAAATGCAAAGAGATAGAAGAACGACACAGAATGGATCCTCAGGGTATGTACAGACGAATTGAAGAAATTGTCCACAGGAAAAATACATGCACATCACCTGGTTGCTTAAAATGGAAGGATGGCACGCTTATCATGGAAAAAGACAAAATATTAGACAGATGGGGAGAGTACATTAAAGACCTTTTTGAGGATGACAGAAACAAAGAACACATTATAAAAAAGAACTTTGAAGGACTACCCATAATGAAAGATGAAGTTAGAGCAGCACTGAAAAAGATGAAACCAGGAAAAGCCCCAGGACCAGACAACATTACTACAGAGATGATTGAAGCCCTGGAGGAATTTGGCATAGAAAAAATAACAGTCCTCCTAAATGAAATTTATGACACTGGAAAAATCCCCAAAGATATGTCAAAATCAATTTTCATTGCACTTCCAAAGAAGACAGGGGCTATAGAATGCGAACTCCATCGCACAATCAGTTTGATGAGTTATGTAACAAAAATCCTGTTAAGAATAATCATGATGAGGACAAGGAATAGAATCAAAAGAGAAATAGCAGAAGAACAGTGTGGATTTGTGGAAGGGAAAGGAACTATTAATGCCATATACATCCTAAGAACTATCATTGAGAGGTCAATTGAGATGAATAAGGATTTGTATTTATGCTTTGTTGACTATACCAAGGCTTTAGATCAGGTACGACATGAAGAATTGATCAACCAACAGGAGAGACTCAATGTTGATGGAAATGATCTACGAATAATCAGGAATATGTACTGGGAACAAACAGCTGCAATGAGAATAGAAAACAATATAAGCTCTTTTCAAAACATAAAAAGAGGAGTCAGACAGGGTTGTGTTTTGTCACCAGATCTGTTTTCACTTTGCAGCGAAAACATCATGAGAAACCTAGAAGAAGACCCTGGATTAAAGATTGGAAGGAAAATGATAAACAACATTCGATATGCAGATGACACCGTGCTAATTGCAGAGAGTGAAAGAGACCTACAAAACCTTGTGAATATACTAGAAATGGAAAGCAAAGGTAAGGGGCTGGAACTAAACAGCAGGAAGACTGAAGTCATGGTGTCAGTAAAAAACATGAAATCCTGAAATCCCCTCATGCAAAATAACAGCAAATGGCACAACCTTGACACAGGTTGAGAAATTCAAATACCTGGGAACGATCATTTCATCAGACGGCAGATGCACATGAGAAATAGCTGGCAGAATCGGCCAAGCCAAAACAGCATTCAAGAAGATGACAAGCATTCTTACCAACAAATGCCTATCAATTAACATCAGGAAGAGAGTTCTTGAATGTTATATAGAACCAATACTGTTGTACGGATGCGAGGCGTGGACAGTCAACAAACAAAGCCAGAACAAGATTGAGGCAGCCGAGATGTGGTTTCTAAGAAGAATGTTGAGGGTTCCATGGACAGCAAAGAAAACAAACGAGACAGTCTTGATGGAGGCAGACACAAGTAGATCACTCATAAGGAAGATTAGGAAAAGACAGGCAACATTTATAGGCCATTGTATGAGGAAGGGGGATTTGGAGCACCTGGTCATGGCAGGAAAGCTGGAGGGAAAGAGAGCACCGGGTAGACCCAGGGAGAAAATGCTGGACGGACTTGCAGAATGGCTGGGGACGGGGAGGGTGGGGGAGATGCTAGGGGCAACGAGAGATAGAGGCAGTTGGAAGTCCATGATCGCCAACGCCATGCGGCAGGGCACCTGATGATGATGATAATATTGTAAATGACAAGACATAGCACCATATATAACAAGAAATAGCACCATAAGTAACAAGATATAGAACCATCAATAACAAGGTATAATATTGTAAATGACAAGACATACCACCGTAAATAGCAAGATATAGCACAAAAAGTAATAAGGCAT